>BMAW01122535.1:111949-164951 GCA_019974015.1 Nephila pilipes | reverse complement strand
TATATATATATATATATATATATATATATATATATATATATATATATGCAGTAGCATCTCCTGTCAGAGACACCTGTATTTCAAGGACAATTCGGCTGGTCCCGGTTCCTTTGAATAGCGATCTTAATGTATTTACCTCTTATTAAGGGACACTCTATTTAAAGAACACTGAAAAAAGTTTAAAAAATAAGATGGAGGAAAAGAAATAAATAAAAATAGAAATACTCTTTGTTAGTAAGATTTGAGGTTTCAAACGCAAGTTTGTACTCAGTGAAAAAAAAGTTTTGTTGCAAGAGAACAATAAAATGAAAAGTTAATCCCTTTTTTTTTTTAAAAAAAAAATGCTTTCCTGTAGTGAAAAGGGGAACAATACACTGGGAAAAACAAGCTGTAGTGCAATCAAAAGGATATTTCACACATTCATAGAATTCAATATTCATTTATTCTTCAACAATTAACAGTAGGGTAAAGAAACAGCGTTAGCAAGTTGTAAGACAGGGACCAATGCGAAATGTGGGTGTATGCATCAATAAAAATTAATTAGTTGATTCCATAAACAACAACTGTATCATAATAACATTAAATTCATAATCTAATTACTAAGTACGTCACATTATAAGGTTGAAATGAAAATGTGAAAAGCAATACTACAGTTATTTTAAATTATGACTACGCCATTTCAATTCTATAACGTTCACTTCCTTTTAGTTATATAACCGCTTTTACATAACATCCTGTACCGTAAGATCCTGCGGACTAAAAACTGTTTTCTTTTCTTTTTTTTTTCATCTTGCTATGGAGGTGAATTTTGTTTACTACAGAAAGAAAAGGTGGTGAGATGACTGGATCACCTACCCAGGCACAGGGATCTCACAATGTTGATAGAGTGAAAATTTCTATCATTCTTAATTCTCACTGGGACTAAAGAGAAAGAAAAAAAAAGGGTACAGTTTAGAAGTGAGTTATTTAGCATGGCATCAATGAGGAAATATTTACGTTAAAACAAAAATGCTGAAGTAATTCATGCAGCAGAAATTGAAAACCTCAGTCTAGGAGATTTAGGGCAGAAAATTGGAATAAGTAAAAACCAAGCAAGTCATGTGTTAAAAAATTGAGAAGACATTTTTTAAAAAATTTTGGTTTACTTATTCAAATGAGCTTTCTGAGACAGTAAAATTTAAAAAACTAAAAACACCAATGTCTACATAAAATCTTTTAATGCAACTGTAGTTAATCATTTGAACTTTAACAAAAATATCATGGAAAGCAGTAAAAAAGACGAAGAAGAGTAAGACGAACTGTGTGCTATAAAAACTATAAATACAGGAATCTTAAAATACACCTCCCAATGAAAAGAATTCAGGATAACTGTTGGTGACTGTAAAGCGCTTAAAATCCTCAGTGACTCTATTATCCACATGGAAAAAATACGTACAATGCACAGACTTTTAAGCAAACTGGTGTAACGGATTATTTTATATAAATTTCTGCAAGTACAAAACTATATTGTTCCTTCCATACGTTTTTGCAATAATCAAACTTTCCGTATTAAGAATTTTCATTTTTCATTAACTTTAAATTCGAATACCCGTGACTTTATTACTTAGATGTAAATCATTTATCTAAAGCTCGATACAAACTGAATTTCTAATTAAATTACATTTTTAGTATATATCTTCTGAAGAATGCATATATATATATGTGTGTGTGTTTCTAATTTAAAAATTAAACAATACTTTAAAGATTAATCACTAAGAAAACAAGAGACTTTCAAAATTCATGGTCGTTTATTCATTTCTTTGAAGGAGACTGGCAATAAACATAGTTAATATGATCTTAGAAGGTAAAAGACGCAGCTTCATCGTCTCGCTAACATCAGAAGAGCGCAAAAGAGTCCAAATTTTTATCCTGCATGCTAATTTAAAATGAGAATTTCAAGAGATATTTCCAAATAACGTGGTACTCATGTCGTATAAGATTAAGGAATAATCAGGGATATTGATGACGTCTATCAGTCTTGTGGGGATTATTTTTGACAGATTAATGACAATGGGAAAATTGATTCAACAATTTTATGAGCGCGTGATATAATAAATAAAAGGATAATTTGGAATTGGATCAGAAAATAGAAATGAACTCTTTACTTTTAAGTTAAAGAATGGGAAAATTGGGAAGTTAATTATTTTTTCAGTGAAATTGTTACAAAATTTAAGTTGAATTTAATATATACATATCAAATGCCTGTTTATTCAATTCTGCTGAGAGAGAGGCAATAAGTAAACACATTTTGAAGCAGACAAGGCAAGAGAAATAGCTCCGCTATCTCGAATGTAACAGAAAAAAGCGCAAAAGAGAGGGAATTTTACAATTGATTTTGTACCAGAGATTTCTTCAGATTGAGTGGTAACTCACATGGTATAAGATGTTGGAATTCTGAGGGATTAACATAACATCTAGCAGTCTCGTAGGGATTACTTCAAACAGATTTATGATTTTGGTAAAGTGGATTCAACATATTTTATGAGCGTATGATGTAAAAAAAGAGATGAATAATTTGAAACTCGATCAGAAATTATGAATGAATACTTTATTTTTGAGTTAGAGAATGGGAAACTTACAAAATTAAATTAGTTTTATGAGAGATCATTATACATACTCAGAAATATATATGTATTGCAACACCATGATGGAAAGCAATACAAAAAAGATATTTATTGTACGTCAACAGTATGGTATGAAGACAAAATGATTAAGTGCGCAAGTAGTTTTGGGGGTTAAAAGGATGCGAAATTAGTAGAAACATCTGTCATCCCTGGCAGCTAAAACGGCCCTTATCCAGTTAGACATGAAGTCGAACTGGGCTTGGATGATAGAAACGGGCAACTCATTCCATGCTGCTTCATATCTAAGCCACAATTCATCAACTTTTTTGCTTGAAAGAGATGGTGGGCCAGTCTCTCAGTAACCCATAACCAGATGTTTTCAATGGGTGACAGATCTGGAGACCGCGCAGGCCAAAGCAGCAGACGAATACTCTGTGTATCGAGGAAGGTCAGAACATTACGGGAACATGTGGTTTTACATTATTTTGTTGGAAGATTGCGTTTGGTTTGCTTCGGAGATAGGGCCCAACTACTGGACGTGAGATGTCAAAAATGTACCGATCTGATTTTAAATTACCATCGATTCGAATTAGAGATGTACGTGTCTTGTACCCAATGGCTGCCCAAACCATTACACCAGGTGTAGAGGCCCTATGGTGATATCGAATGCAAGCAGGCGACGAGCCTCTAGACACGTATAGGGCCATCAGAATACTGCACGCAGAACCAGAATTCGTCTATAAAGACGACATTGTGCCACTCCTGTCTCCAGCTTTGTCATTCGGCGCTTCAAAATAGCCATCTCTCTGAATACTGTATTGTCAAGAAAAGCCGAAGTAATGGTCTCTGGTTTGACAGTTCCCGCAGCTGCAAACGTCGCCGCACCATGCGAGCGGTTATTGGGCGTGCTGCAAACATGCCCATTTCCTGACTAATGGCCTATGATGTTGTCGTATGGTTTTTCAGGACTGGTTTCCCAATATGTCTGCCTTCTCGGGCGTTAGTCATGGGAGGGCATGGAGATCCTATATACTGATCAGTATGAGCCTCTGCAACCAATTGATTCCATATTCGCATAACAGTGGTTGGATTTCGACCAGTGCGACGGGCAATATCACGGGAAGATAATCTGCACTCTCGATAGACAACGATTTTGTCTCTATCGAATTCCCACACTTGCTGGTAAGCATTTCTTATTATTCGTGGTATAACACGAAATTCCGAACAAATTCCGACCATACAAAGCGCTTTCCGAATGAGAAATCAACTACACAACTTTTCTTTTATGCAGTGCTTCAGATGTTGTTTTTCCCTCCCGCCTCGCCTAAATGGGCTGTGATATATATATGCTTGTATGTGTGTGTGTGTAATCTCAGAAAAGTATTAATATTTAACATTTGAACGCCGTTCATAAGATTAAAATTTTTTAAACTAAAATAATAGTTTACATTAATTAAAGTAAAATTTAAATGCTAACAGTTCTTTGAAAATAATGGGTGTGCTTGAACAGGCTTCAGATGTTAATGTCCTATGAGGTTCCTTGTTGAAGCAGAGTATTTGTTCAGACTTTGTGAGTACATATTTTAACATTACGAGTATATACCGAGAAAATAGTTTTTTTTTTTTTTATTTTTTATTTTTTTTATCATTATATCTTACATCATCAACATATGTTATAAAAGAACAATGATATTAGTTTTAATAATTATCTGTTACTTTCATTTCCAATTATATGCAAAATTTTACAATTTTGATGTTTAGATTTTTCTATACTTAAATATTAAGTCAGTAATAAAGAATATTTATCCTCCCAAATAAATATTCATTATGCTAATATCACAATCTGAAACAAATAGTTGAATATTGAAATAGTTTGAGCATTTTTTCAAACTATTTCATTATCAATGTATATTGAGATAGAAATCATTTTCAATTATAAAATAAAATTAAACAAACAAGCACTCTTTATATTTGATAATAAGTTAAAACTAATGAGCAAATAAATGAATTACAGTACTCCCCCTCTATTATCCGGCATTTTACTTTTCCGGCCTGCCAGGCATTTTTACACAAGCCGACAAAAAATTATTTTATGACTCCAACTTCGGTTGAATAATGTAGGCTATCAATGCAAAACAGTAAATTTATTATAATTTTCGTTGTTTTGCGTGTTTGGATCCTTGTTAGTGTGTATTATATTAAATTTTATATGAAACAAAATCTAGATTTGTGTTTAAATGTTTTCTGCTTTCCATCGTCGTTTCCGATAATCCGGCGATACTCTGGTCTGATATCCTGCAGGATTACCGAGAGAGTATGGTACTTTGAAAAAACATAGCGGCATAATATCATAATATGTGAGCTGTATGATCAGATCATATTTTTGTAGGAATATATTGCTGCTAAGATAATATTGATAATTCTTAAGCGGGGAACCTATTTACTCAAGAACTGGAGAATTTTTTTTAAATGAATTAAATTTATGTTAGAATTCCATTTTTATTATCCAGAAAATGTTATTCATCAATATATTTTCATTCAAT
Organism: Nephila pilipes; assembly: GCA_019974015.1. NCBI lineage: Eukaryota > Metazoa > Arthropoda > Arachnida > Araneae > Nephilidae > Nephila > Nephila pilipes. The sequence goes on along the minus strand of BMAW01122535.1, from coordinate 159,805 downwards.
CTTCATTCGTAGACAAAATAATGTAGCCTGATTTTCAGCAACGCTCAAACCTTGAGTGCATTTCTAAGCATATAATGAGATGTTAAGTATACGTAAGAATTACTTTCCAGACTTAAATTTTGATTGTAATTAACTTAACCTATGCATTTACATCCGCGTGTGTCAGGTACTAGCGACAATTATAGAATTTTGGGATTAAAATTTAAAGATAATAATGAAAGTTATATAGAAAAATTTAAATATATATATATATATATACTGATGTATATTCAAGTGCAATTTCTTGTAAATGCGGTCATATTATATTACAAATACCTTAGGCGACCTTCCAGCTCGAAAAAAGTCATTGTTATGTTGTCTAGAAATGCGAGATATATTTATTTCTCTTAGAAATACAACAATTTCATGAAAACGTACTGTATTCTTCAAAATCGTGCATCACAAATTGGCAATTGGCATCCCCCCTCCTTTTGCGAAGTGAATCAGACTACTTTGCTTCTTGTTAGGATAACAAGATTTCAATCTAACATTGAGAAGAAAACGTTTGAATGCAGACGCTCACTAGGGAGTGGCGAATCTAATGGACTGGACAAAAGATCCCCAAGCATGATTGACACCTGTTTTTCCGAAGGCTATTGGACAAACTAAATAGTTCCCAAGATAAATGCCTATGTAGTTAGGGCAGAAGTACGGCTTATCTGAAGGGATGAATAGTGAAATTTATTACTGTTTTCTGTATATAATTGTACAGAAAAACGAATCTCTCTCCCTTTCCCTCTAGCTCTAGTAGACAAAGAAAGAAATCTTTGGCTCCATCTAAATTCAAACTAATGTCTACTCCTATTAGATTCTTATTTATGTTAAGAAAGGCTGAAAACGCTATAAACTGTTAACAGGGAAATGATGTCTAGTTGATGTGAGATCTATCCTTTGTAAATAAGGCATATATCGTTCTTAATTTTACAAGTAGCTGAAATTTCGAAAGGAAACAAAGATTTACAATTCCGAACAAGATAAAGTACTTCCGTAATGGTTGGTATAGTGATATATAGGCTATAAAAGAAAAAAAAATAACCATAGCTGGTAGAAGACATTTTGATTACCCCCTGGTTTGTTCCAAAAGTCATCAATCTCTTTATAATCATGAGTTGTTTCGTGAAGGGCAATTTTTCCACGGATCTGGATCTGGTGGTTGTTCAAATATATTTATTTTATATACTTTATTTCTATCGCTATTATATGAGATATAGCAATATATATAAAGAAGTAAGTTTTCAATCTTGTCTATTTATTATACATTATTTTATAACTGTTCAGTCGTCACGACAAGTGGCGCTATCCTCATCCCACGTAAATATATATGTAACGAGAGTTAAGTGTAGATTAGAAGGAAAATGGATGTGTGGACAAAATAACGTCCATGTTGTGAGCTAGGCAGAAAGACTTCTTCCAAACTGAAAATAGGAGTAAAATAGAGCTTTGTGCTCTCTCAATCTGAATGAGTTACTTTAATTTGGGTAATTGAGAAATTATTCGAAATGACTTTTATTCCGCAAAATAACACGGAACAATTACATTTAACGAAATGTTTTCACCTAACCATAATAAAACTATCTCCTTCTCTGTATTTTCTAATGAATTACAGACTAAACACATGGAGAGAATCCTGTTTTATTCAACAATTTAAATTCAACTATTGGTTCGCAAGGATATATGAAAGCAAAACTTCACTGTAACAATCGCTTAATAGTTATTCGAAGAATAATTTTACTTATCAACTTCCTTTTTATGATAGTTGTTTTGACTGAAAGAGTAAAACCTTTGAATTAACAATTATTGTATGTGATTTATTCTTAAAAGACCAATTGAAATCCTAAAGCGATAAACTCTAAACAAAAATAAATAGTTTTGATCTCTTTTGTGAAACATATTGAAAATGAAAATTTTCACCGAAAAGAACGAGTTAGAGGCATTAATGAAATTTTCAATTGCGTTTATGAGAATTACGTAAGTTTCAAGTAAAAAAAATATATGTAGTTAAAAGACTTGTAGATATTTGTATGAAACAAAAAATAGAAATTGATTTATTTTAATCTCATTTATTTGTTGAAATTTCAAATTTCTTATGGATGTCAGCAACGCTATACTCTATGAAATACAAACATGGACAAATTACAAGAAATAAAATCGAGATCAGTGAGGAAAAATTACATATCGTGTTCAAAATAAGACGAGAATTGAATTTTTTTCACGAATTTGACCTTTCTTTTAACTTTCTATGTATTTCCCCCTCCAACTCGTGTTCTTTTTTTTTTTTAATCGAGATAACTGAAATATCTTTTAGTAAGCGACTTTTTAACTCAAACTAACATTTTTTGACGTTATACTCAATGTCCTAAAGACATTTTATATTACTTTTATCCCAAAGATTTTTATGATTGATAACCCTGTGATTGTTAAAACATTGGGTTTAATCTGATTGAAATAAATCAGAACTAATAAAACTGAAAAAAAAGAGAAAAGAGTTAAAAAAATTTCTTGGTGCAAAACAAAACACAAATAAAATATATTCTATGAACACTTTTGTTAACGGAAAAGGATGAAATAATTACAAATTGCTCGAAATGAAGCTGAGCCATACTTACAATTAGAATGTCACGGCGTTGCTTAATGTATAAATATCAGATGTCTAAGCAAGAGTACAAAACAAGGAAATGGTAAAAAAGAACTTTTATAATTAAAAGTAAAGAGTATTAAATGAATTAATTGTCATAAACTTATTATATTAATCCTGTAATAGAAGATTTTTAAATAAAGTCATTAATGGTTACTATAGAATTTATAACAATCCAGCAAACTTTCAGACTTTTCTCACTTACCGGTCAATTGCCACTTGACTAGTGATAAAGAAATGTGATCTCTGAAAGTATTCTTCAAGGTAAGAATAGGAAGCAACAACCTGTTTTTTGTTTTTGAAAAAAGCTCAAATGCCCTGTTCTCAGTGTTCCCACGTAAACGTGCTCTTACTGCTCATTTCTTCTGGTGGTAGAAGCCAGTTCTCTTTGAGTGTCGTAATCTGTTCTTTAGAAGTTCATTTTACTCCTTCACTCTGGCACTGATGTACTGTTAGATTTGTGCCTTTTATAAAATATTTAACGGAAATTGAAAGTAGATAATGCTGTTTCAGGAAACGAAGTAATCTTTTCCCACGTTATTAGCCACACTAAGTGGTTTTATATTTTATAGTTTTCATACTACTATCAGAATTTTCGAAGTTGAAAATATCATTTCATTAAAGGTAGCATTTGAATAATTATTATGTCATAAATAAAATGTGTGTATATGTGTAATTGGTGTGATATCATTTTAAAAATATATGTAATTTAATAATTTGGGAGATTTATGTATAAATTTATATTTTCTTGATGGCAGAATAATTTCCCTGCATAACACGTTTTAGCATATCTAACTGTTCCAATTATTTAAATGCATTAAAATTAACATAAAATATGTCCTACATTTAATTATATAAAATTAATATAAAAATATGTCCTAATATAAGATTTTGAATACCAATTGTTTCCTCCTTCCCTTTATTGATGATTCAAAATGCTTAATTTTATAAATCTCTTTAAAAACGGGTTCTTAATCTATATGTCTTTTTTATATCAGAAATTATATACTATGAATAGTTATTAGTGTTCCTTTATTCCAGTATCAAAGAGTACCCTTCAAAAAAAAAAAAAGGTTGTCAAGAGAATAGTTTATAGTACAGTTCTTTTAAAAAGAACTGGATAGAGCCACTCATTTAAAAGAACGGGTACACATTTCTTATTGTGGCATCTCTTCCTATTTTAAATGCATCATATTTCTATATGATTAAAATGTAAGATTAAATAAAGTTATACTCTTTCAAATCTATCGTTTGCAAAGTGAAATGCTAACTTTTCGAATGACGACTCCAGCCATCAAATAAATCTTAATAAAAGTATTTCACAGAGAAACTATTTATATTTTTAGCGTCTGTCCTAAAAATTGTTAGTTATACGCAGTATCTCAAACAATGGTTTGATATGAATCTCTGCTGTCTCATGTCAATCCATGTTTTGAAATTTGGATAGTATTTTGATTTTACTACCATTGATGAGTCTTCAGAAAAATATTTTGCAAGCCCGATGAAGACAAAAAGGGATTGAAAAACAACAGCAACTGTTTTGTCATTTATCAGAAATATTTCTTATCAAGCAAATAGCATACAAAGCAAAAAAAATGAGACTACAGGTAGTTTTGCAGGCTTCATACTAATAAGCATCGGGTAATACTGACTCAGGTAAAATCTAGTGACATGCCAGTTTCTTTGCTGTCTCTGTTATATTCTGTGACTTGATAATAAAGTGATATAAATAAGCGTGAAATATCTGAAAGGCTTAGAACCGTACCATGGATTAACACAATCCTAATATTCATAGTTATTTCTAAAAAATCTATGTAATTGTTTGGAATTGTAATGTCATAAATGAGCTGTTGAACAAGTTACTATTGAAAAAGGGAGTTTTTTTTTTTTTTTTTTTTTTTTTTTTTAATTATGGAATAATTTTTTTGAATGGCAGAACTTAATTAGTGAACCTTTGTAATATGTTAAGGATTCTACGAGCTTGGATAAGCAAAAACGAAAGAAAAAGGCAATCAATTAATCAATCAACTTTAAACAAAAAAAAAAATTGCGTAGATTGTTATTATAATATACAGTTTTATAAAATTTTGAGATACTTACAAAGGGTCATGAGATACTTAGAGTAACGATCACTGGTTAAATTTTGCTTGTTTTCATTTAAAAGAACTTTCTTTCATATATATTTATATGGGCAAACTTGCCTTGATTTTAAAACAAATAGTTAGGTAATAGCTTTTAACCTTTTTCTGTACAAGGCAAAAAAAAAATTTCATTAATTTTCCGGAGCTCTATAATTCTATTTTTTTCATCACTGTGAAAAGAAAATTAAGGTAGACACTTAAGACTTCGATCAAAAAGGCACAAACAATCGCTGGTTAACACCTTCAAGAATTTTTTTTGTATGTTCTTATACGAAAGCAAAATGTTAACTGTAACAGTTTTCGAGATAGTAGCATGATTCAGGAATTTTCCACTTTCTAGGTGTTTATCAAGATGCATCTCATAAGTATTCTAGCTTTTGTAAAGTATGTTCAAAATGGACTATAACGTAATCTATTGTTTCAATAAGCGCATAAGAATTTGCTAGTCATCTCTAAAAATGATAAAATAGCTGTCATCGTCACCCATTACAGTATTCGTGATTTCTACTTTGACCTCGTGTTAAAAGTCGTTTTATCATCTCTTTCTTATTACTTTTATTTCTCTGCATTTAGAAACACGAAGATTCAATGTGTCTTAGGGTTTTTATAACTTTTAAAATAATGCGTAACGTTATAGAATTATGGATATGAAATGCAAATGTATGTACTAGTACACACAGTTGATGTTATAGTAACTGCAATTTTTTCGTGAAATATATGGCAGGATCGCTACCGTGTGCTTGGAGAAAAATGATGTGAAGAAATATGATAGTAAGGGTGTGGGGAGGGAATGGAAGTATTCTGAAATCTGCTTCTGGAGGACAGTTTTTCTGTAAATGATGTTTGTAATGCAGAAAAATGAAACGGTTAGGAAAGATGAATAATAATTGTTTCATAGGAAATGTTGGATATGTTTCAAGAAATTGATACCATTTGGCATTAAAAAAAATCCTCACATTTTCACAAAACCTGACGGTTAGTAATTTTAAATGAGTTGATAATGCTCCAAGAAAAAGATATTTTTCAAATTTAATCTGTTAATATTTTCGCTTTCTAAGTCTGTTTTTTGATAATATTATGTAAAAAAAAAAATTGTTTTCTTTTGAGAAATGTTGTTAAAACATAAAAGAAAGTGGATCTTCTTTTAATTTCTTAAAATAAAGATTTTTAATTATTTATCATATTTTCTTGTTGAAATATTGTCCTGTTTATGTATATTGTGAATGAATTTTTTTTATCTATAAGATGCCCTTTGAATGAATAAAAATATGTTATTTAGCATGTATCTAATTTTGGAGGGTGATTTTTGTTTTAACGACGCATTTAATAACATGCGTTTTTATTATTTCTTTTATTTTAGATGAGGATGAAAGATATATAACGTCATCTAGATTTGATGATTGCCCTACTATCTCTTATTTCAGTGTACATTAAATCACGTTAAAAGTAGAGAAAAAACGTGCGTTACACTAAGGATCAGAATTCAAATAAATTTTTAAAATTATTTGCAACTAATTTATGTTCCTAAAAATATTTGCACAAATAATCAACATTTAATTTTTTATTACTAGTTTTACAGTTGTAAATGAATTTTAATTATTGATAACTTTTATTAATTATTGATTTTATTGATACTTTTGTATTGAAAGGTAATTATTGATTCTTTCCTTGATGATATTCTGAATGGTAAATAATTTTTATCATAACATAGTTATCGAATATGAATTCAGCAGATTTAAATATTTCTGTGACAATTAAAATAAATGATGCGAAGTTAATAGTCAAATAAACTAAATGTCATACGTTCTTTAAGAATTCATTGTCTGTAAATATTTAGAATAACTTTTTAGCTAATTTTCTCCAAAATGACTTGATTTGGTTTTGATTTTGTTAAATTTACTTTGCTCAGGGAACAGCAACCTTTTTTTTACAGCGTTTAGTTTCAAATATCATCAATAGCTTTCACATCTTTTCATCTTTTGCTACGTGAAACCAAAATGGTTTGAGCAGGAAGTTTGAACTTAGTCATAAATATGACTATGAGATCCAAAATGAAAGAGAAACATTCAAATGATCAGTAGCGATTTGAGGATATGAATTAGAGAGTTCTTTTTTATACTTCTTCTGTTATTGTTTAAATTCTCAGTTGCTAAAAATGCTGTTATGTTTTCTTATGAAGGAATTTTATTCTCTGATATAGTTTAGAAGTTATATACATATTTCTCAATATCTGCTTTATATTGCAAAATTATTATATAAGTAAACACATTACAAATCTTAACTCCTAATCCACTAAGTACTATTCCATAGGAATCTAAAATAGGAGAATATGCTCTTTAAAACACCATAATGATAGATTTTATGAAACAACAAAACCTATAATAATAATTCAATTGACAAAATGGCAGGAATGAATTTGAAACTCTTAGCTTATAAGCTCAGATATTTCAAACTTTTGTATTGTTTAACTATATGAAACACGTTGTTTTAAACTGAATTATCAATGCATGTCAGAAAATCCTCTCAGAAAAATGAGTAAAGATGTATCGTACGAAAATTTTCTTCAGACATCGCAAAATGAACTGAAAAGAATCGAAATCGAGCCAAATTTGAAATCCACGTTTATAAGCATGAGATAGCGTAGGCAGAAGAATCACAACACCCTTATTAAATCAGAAAATGAACCTGTTATGGATCCAAAGAACGTGTCTATAATCGAACTTTTTTTTTTTTTTTTTTTTAAATTTTATAAGGCAATGAATTCCATGAGCGTTTGAAATTTCATATAGTTGCCCTTTCAAAAAGACATGTATCTTAAATTAATTTACCCAACTTAAGTGAATCAAAATGAGATTAATGCATACCAAACCTACAAAAAAATCATTCTAATTTCTTCAGAGGTAATTTTGTATTTATAAACTAGTAAATGTTGTCTAACAACGAAAAAAAAAAAAAAAAAAACGCATGCGAAAAAGAATCATGAATGTTTAATAAGCGAAGAATATTTGTCTATTAACTCACGCTTAAATTCGATAGATATCACTTTTTCTTTTCTCAGCATTATTATACTTTACACCTACCTTACTTGAACTTCAGGTTTTTCGAAAAAAAATTAGTTAAATAACTGTAAATGCAGACAAATTTTTTTCATGAGAGCGCAAAAATGAAATTCAACAAGACAGACGACAGAAAAGTTCCTGCAGTAAACACGTTCATATTTTACTGATCTCATTTAATATCACTAGTTTTTATTAACTAGCGGTGACTATGTACATGTATTTAAATTTAATTTTATTATAGATAATATATTTGCAACTTAAAAGTAATTTTATTCTAAAGCTATTGCTCCGTAACTTAAATAATTTTATATTTTAAACCTAACTCCTGGGCAAGTGAAAAACCATAGTTCTGTCTCACCTACAATTGATAGTCAATTTACTGGGGATTAAAGCCCGTGAGGGTTATGTACCCCAAAAAGTATATTCGCTACTGCAGTAAACACGTGAACGGAAGGACGCGCAAGACTACGAAATCCTTGTAGAGTGATGGTTGTGATGTCGCGTGCTCGTAATTTGAGTAAAAAAATCAACCTCCTGATGGCTTGTATCTAAAGAAATTCGTATATTCGAGACTCGTATCGCAAGATACTGTATGTTCTGACATTAAATTCAAAGTAGTAGTTGATTGCTCCGTGATAGTTTGAAAATTTAAAAATCAATATGTATATTTATATATTATCATGCCAAGAAAATAGAGATGTGGAAGGCATTGAATTATCTAATGAATTGTAAATATAGTTTTTCAATTATTACTGGATCAATATAATCAATTGTATTTTAACATATAACTGAGCATAATTTTAATCCCAATGTTATAGTAATTTTAAGAATTTTACTATCAATATCTACAAATTTTACAAGAGAAAAAAAAACTGTAAGTTTTTCTTCGTTAAATCTTATTTACATTCCACAATGGTAAAAAAAAAATGTAAGAAGACCTTTCTATAGTTTCAATCGAATATGAAATCGGTGAAAATTAACTGTTGCCCAAACAATTTTGGCTTAATTTATTGAAATTTACATGCAATACTTTTACTTTTATTAGTATTCCAACTTTTATGTGTCTGAAAACTATCTTGTAAAATTATATATTTAAGATAAAATTTCATGATATTACAGAGAGTTAATTATCTTTTTTACTTCTTTGAAAATATTGTTTTGTTGATTATTCAGCCTCTCTCAAACTAAGTAAGTATTTGATTTTGCGTATGTAAGGAGAGCTTAATATTATATTGAAATAATTTATATCATTAAAAAAAAAGATTTCCATGTGGGAATAAAGCATTCTTTTGTTCGGAAAGACAAAAATTCTAAGTTTGACATTGGGCTTTTCATTAATATCAATCAATGAATGTTTTTTTTTTTATTAATGAAATCAATTTTCTTACTATTCTTTGAATGTCTGGATGAAATTTCAATGCAATGTACAAACACTGTGTTAGAATCTGCACATTAATTTGTCATTATTTTCCCTACTGGGAACAGATTTGGTATATTGTGTTCATTAGAACGAAAAGTTTTTTTCTTTATTTTTTCCCTTCAAATATCAAAATTGAAGATAATTTGCTGGGTGAATTTAGTCAAATTACACATTTGCGAATTATTTAATTACTTTTACTAGTAAAATAATTTTATACTGTACTTTTCGTTTTAGATTTAATTGGAATATTAAGCATATTTACAAACAGAAAATTTGCAAATATTGGGCGTTGTTTGAGAAAAATAATTAAACAAATTGTATGCTTGGTTTTGAAATCATTGTTACAACGTTAATGTAATGCACTTACAAATTATTATTGGCTTTCACTATGCTTGTAGAAGCAGGGTACTTACAAAAAAGTTTCTGCACTTTTGCTGAAATTATTAAAATAATTTATCAATAGACAAAATATTATAATACAAAAATTTTTGTGACAATATTCAAATTACTTCCGTGGAATATAAAGTTTTAAATTTTATCTTATGACACACAAATGCTGTGTTAGGAAAATAGTCATATCTTTAAAAAAAAAATCTACTATTCCATCACAGGAAGTGTCTGACTTTCTTTTAATAAAAATATCTGTCGGCTACATTAAAAAAAAAACATTGAAGATGCCGGACATTTGTGTGTCCTTTTTAAACCTTCATGCTGGTAATCTTAGTGTTTCTAACTTTCACATTCTATGTTTTAAAAAAAAATATTAATACGAACAAAAAATATGATTTTGTGTTAAACATCTTACAAGACAAGGGTTGAAAGTATTCTAATATTATTGCCCCATTCTGTCCAGACTCAGATTATAAGGAAGACATATGCGAATTATAGTACTTAGTATCTTCAAATATTTAAGAAGACTTTTGACGTGCAACATTTATTGTCTAGTAATGATTTTCTATAACAATTTCCGGAACGTTATTTTTGCTTACAAAAAGTTCAATTTTAAGAATAAAATTATGTTAAAGTATTACACAGGTTAAAACAAAATTCATGCTAAAAATAAATATTTTTAACCTTATGATTTACATATAAGGTATACCCAATTGAAAAGATGTCTATAGTTATGTTTAGTGATTATTAAAAAAGATCTCTACAATTATGTTATCACAGTCTGTTTATTTTTAGATTCAGCAAAAGTAAGGAAGTGTGAAATTTTAATGAAAAAGTAATGAAATGAAAGTGAGTAATTTTTCAGTAGAAACTAACTGTTGATCAATATAATTATTCCATAATATAAGATTTTTTAAATATTAAATAAACCAATGTAATTCATTCAGAATATATTAATTAAATTAGTTAATTCAATTAAGTGAAATAAAAGTATATTCAACTATAATATCCTATCCCGCAACTTTATGCGTAAGAAAAGAAACCCAGTATTATGTTTTGTTACAATTTATTCAGATTATATTAGTTGCATTAATTTAACTTGTGTAAATTAACATTCCAATAACATAAAATACGTGGTAGAAACTAAAGCGAAATTCACGGTAAAAATATGTACTGGTATCGTACTTGATATGAGTAGAATAAATACAAATAAAAGATATTTTATCGGGTTTCGATGTAAATACATTCATAAAATGTTGATAGAAAAAGGAAAAAGAATAACAAATTTATGTAATATTTCTAGAATCTAAAATTAAATAAAGATTATTACACCATATCATCATGTACGAGAAAGAATGTACTGCAAGAACTAGTTTGTTTTCCATAGAAATTTCACAGGGCTCATTGTAAGTACCAAAAATTTAAAAAAGCACACAAAACAAGGATCAATGATAGTTTTAATGTAGTTTGACTGAAGTTGTTAAACTTATTTCCAATTCAGAAAATGTATAAAAGAAATGCTGAAGAAAATTTGATTTGGTAATCAACAGTATTAATTAATAAAAAAAAAATCTATGAACTTTCTCTTCATTATTATGATAACTTATTAAATCTAACTGAGCGATTAATGCAAGCGCGGAAACTATATAAATGTTATTTCTAAAAAATTAATAAGGATATAGGTGGAAAAATGTAATAATATCTAAAAACAGCAAAATATTCATATATTCAGAAATTGTAAGACAACATTTAAAAAAATAAAAATTTTAGAGAAAAGAGTATGTTTATTACAGAGTTATTTAAAACGCTGAAACATAAAGTAATTATGTTCACGTAAGAAGGTAACGTTCAATAATAATATATAAAAATAAATATAATATATGAAATATTACTTTTATGTAGTACATTTCAATAAAGTTTTTTAAAATGTTGAAGAGTATATTATAACAATGTTTACGTAAGAAGGTAAAGTTCACAACACTTTCAAAAACGTGGTTTTAAGGAGAGTTTTCTTTTTATTTGTAAAAATAATATTTTGCTCGTTACCATACAAATTCCGTGCAAGAAAGTCCTTAAAAAATTGCTGATATTTATCATTACTGTTCAAAATATAAATTTTTGAACTTCAATTCAATAATACTCAATCAAGTATAGGTAACTTTGCGTAAAACAGGATAAAAACATATAAAAATTGCTTCCAATTAATTTATTTAAAATATATTAATTCAGTCAATTAAAACTAAAAAAGTAAAATCGGTACATCAATTATATTATTTAATATATTTATTGTGTCGGAAAACAATACTGTATTTAAATAACTTTGCGTGGAAGAATAAGAGCTTACAATTAAAATTTGCTGCCATTTAATTTATTCAAATTATACTAATTCTATCTAATTTAAGTGTGTACTTGAACACAACTAGCCTATTAGTTCATAGATAAGGTTCTAGTAAGAATTCAAAAGCCAAAGATAAGCAAGACAGCTTTGGCCTTAGTCAGTAGATAGGTAGATAACAATTCACAGTTGGAGGTAAACAACTCTGCATGCTAAAATAATGAGGATAGCTTGTGTCTCTTATCTGTCACGTTCATCGAGAAATAAGCAACTACAGAAAAGTATTACGTCACTTCCGCCTCCCGATTTACGATGCTTACCACTAGCGTAGCGGGAAAGGCTTCTCGGGGTTTTTAAGCCTTTCGGACTTTTATTCTCTATCATATTGGATGAAATATATTGTGAAATTGAACCTCGTGACCTACACTTGCCTAAGAGTATTTATAAATCATGAGAGATCGTTAAAATTCTTTTTTAAAAATTAAGATGAGGAATAGCATAAAGGATGAGTTAATTACTTGATAGGTTGTAATATATATGAAAATAAATTTTAAGAATTATTGTCTCAATATAAAATACTTCTCGCTCAGTACTTTGTTAGCTTTGTATACTGAGCTGAGAGACTACTGTGTTCTATTTAAGAAAAAAATGATGTTATCTCCGTTTTAGTATAACTTTTTTAGAGAAATTATGCTTCAAAAATACAAAATGGAAGGTTATTTATTGCACGCAGCTTTGGCGGTGAAATATGGGGTGGGGGAAGACTAATATCGGTTGTCGATTACTACTACATGCGTTGACCTTTCATTATTTGTTCGAAGATATGGGAATCACATGAGGAGATATCCGAGCTTTATGGAGGAAGTTTCACGACTCCCTTTTCAAATTTTTGCGGCAGGCCAAGGGTGCGGTGGACTACATGTGTTTTAGCAACATTCAGGAGAAGCTTTATCTCTTTGGAGAGCTTGCCTCTGCGCTTGATTACCTGTTTAAATCGGATTACAGCTCTTTGTGCTAAAATGAAGGAATCCATCATATGACTGAATGCGTCAAGCAGCTTACTGCAAATGATAAAGCAAAGAGAAGCCGTTCAACACACACGCACAACAGGGACTCATACTTCACCATCTATCGGCAATATACATTAACCCCTTTGCAATTTGATACGATGCCACTAAAGCGAATGTCTTCTTTTCAATTAGGCATGATTTATATTATCTATGTTATATTTTAACATGGATTTTTTTTAAAAAAAAATTACAATCGATGATTAAATGTTACCCATTTTTAAGGTATTTGTGAGCTTGCCATTTTAATCTCATGGCCTTCAAATCCTTTTTCCTAAATTTGAAAGATTAAAGGGGGGGAAAAGTTAAACTACTTTAAGAAATCTCCCTGAGTTGGCATTGCGTTATATTTATTTCATAACTATAATTATTATTTTTAATATATTGCAAAAACTTTGTTTTATATTAAATTTGCAGAAAGGTCGAATGTGTTGTTAGTCTTCTTTTAAAAATTCAGTATTATTTTTTGTCGTATTCTCTGTTCAGATGATTGGGATTTAAGTTCTACATTCTCTGAGGTCTAATTTATGAAATATAATGATGAAATTCTAGAAAATCATGCTAGATTCTTGTAAACAAAGTATAAAAATATTCTTTAGAAGAAGCATCTTTTATTGCTATTTAGCTTTTTTGGAATCTTATTTACTACCGCAGTAGTCGAGTGGTCATGGTGGCGAGCTCGTCAGCGTTGCTTCAATCGACTGCTTATGATTTAATTACAATTTCTAAATTGATAGGATTCAAGCGGGAAAATCTGTTGAAGGAAAATTATCGTAACAGTATCTTAACTCAAAATAAAATTAAATTTTTTATTCAAAAAGTCTTTTTAAAATATTAGTTAAATGAATATTATTTTAATATTAACTATGATATTTTGTTAGAAGAACATTGAATTCACACTCTTCTTTCGTGAGTCTAAATTCCGATATGGGTGTGTAGTTTTAATTTTGATAGTATTCCCATTCATTTCCTATGTTAAATGAATTTTAATGAGGAATATATATTTTTTATATGATTTACTTTATAAAAAGTGTTAATCATTATTTCGAATTACGCATACTTGCACTGAATGATTGAAGAATACACCATTTCTATTTCATAAAGTGTTTATCTCGTTTATTCTTTGAACGTAAGTGTTTCTCCCATTCATTAACAATATCAATAAATATTGAATAAACTTACTGTTGTTAAAATCTAATTATTTCTTAATCTAACGTTTTTTGTGCTAAACAATTCAGTTGAAATTTATTCACAAACGCGAGAAATTTTTAATGCAAAGTATTCATAAATTATTAAAACCATTTTGATACAACGGGGCAAAAAAAATTCATTCAAAATCTGCTCAAAAAATTATTAATTACTCAAAAAGTATTATTTTGAATTAATAATTTTATACGAGATTTTGAAATTCGTTTAATATCATGTAGCATTCAGTTCTGGGAATATATTTTCTTAAGTATCAGGTATTATACGTACAGTAACAGGCCCGATTTACCTTCGAAACTCAAATAATTTCGATAGTGGAGTAATTGCTATCTCGAATTCAGCTCCCCTCCCCACCACCACAAAAATCAAGTGAAATCATATTTGGAGAGCGAATGCTCCAGGCAATGACATTGCTCCAGTCATTCTACCTCATAATGGAAGAGATAAAATTATCATACATATTCTATGTAATATCTCTGTCACAATTATTTTGTAAACTTCTATTGAAAGCATATAATAAATAAAATTTAGTTATATTTCTTCTGTTAGTGATAACTATATATTGGTCATAGTTACATCTTCCAATTTATTCCTGAATAACGTTAAAAATATTTTCAATAATTTCTTGAGATTATACAATACCTTTCCGTCTATCAACTATGAAAATGTATGTTTTCTTTAAATCTTTATGAATTTACTAATATGTACAATGATTTTTCTTTCCATACGGAATAATATGTCTTCAAATACTTTTTTTTTTTTTTTTGCTCTGTTTCAGTTAAATAAATGCCACATAGAAAGCTATACCCAAATCGTAATTCTGGCGGCGGTAAGATATAATATGATCAGAAGGAGAAAAATTATTCTTCTGTTAATATTTAATTTTCAATTAACGACATATGAAGATTCTTTAAAATCAACCTGCTTTAACGTGAGTACCCTCTATAATTCTAAATTCATCTTTGGAGGAATTGAGAATTTCTAACTGGACGACTCAGTCACCGTAGATTACTGCAATTTCAGGCAGATTTGAGGATAAATGCAAATAGTTTTCCCTGTACTGTTAGTCAGTAAATGACCACCATAGCCCTTATTGATACTGCCTAAAAATTGTTAAAAATAACAAAACAAAAAAAAATGCCTTAGAAAATTTGAAAATAGCATTATGCTTAAGCAAGTACTAAAAATAAAATTATATACAATAGTTTCATAAAAAAAATATCAATTTTTCTCAACATTTCAGTAAATCCACGTATAATGGAACGATTTGTAAATACTTTTGAATGTATATACGGTTACCAAGAAAAATAATCTAAAGTTTATGTTAAAGAAGTATATCTTCGAAATTCTGAACATTGGTTAAAAATATTCAGAATTTCGAAGATATACTTCTTGCTATAAAAAAATTCTGACATTAAAAGTTCTCAAGAAAATTATTGAGAATTTGAAAAAGGACCTGATAATGAAAAACGAAAGCAAATTTTGAAAAAGATTTACATTATTTTAGCATATTGGCATAGTGTTTGGTTACTAAAATTTACTGCTATAGGAAGAAAGTCAATATTGGACATTGAAGACGTCGCATTGGAATCGATTTAGAACAAGGACAAATTCATTAAATGTGGAGCATGTCCTGAACGTCGAGACGTCTGGAAACTCTATAAAGACAGTATACTACTAGTTAACCCATGGTTTTGTCGATGAATTTATAAATTAAGCACTGGGGGTCTTTGTTTTTTTTATCTTTGGATCTAACAATGCAGTTGTCTGAAACTATGTATCAGTTCTTTCAATTCTTTTACATAGTGTTCTGAACATAGTATTATTCAGACATAACCGATTAGTAAATGTTTACAATTTTTTTTATATGATCTTTATTTTTAAATAGTAACACATCGATCAATAACTCCCGAGTCTAAAATTGAAAACAACATTTTTTTTGCAAAATTTTTTTTTTTTCATCAACATAACACCTTTTGTTAATCACCTTTTAGGGTGATACAATTGTTCCAACGCTTTTCCAAATCTTTTTTTTGTTTTGTTTTGTTTTTGTTTTTTTCCCCCCAATTTTTTTTTCCCGCAAGAAATCTTTTTTGTTGCGAGTAAATAGCGATAAACAGCTTTCTGAATCATCGACTCGTTGCTGTTTTTGTTCCATCGAAAGCAATTGCGGCACCCACTTGGAAAAAACCTTTTTCACTTCACTTCAAAAAACCTTTTTCCTGGTCCGATCGACTTAAAATTTTGACACGTTTCAAGCAAAGGTTAGTACTCTAGAAAGACCTGGTTACTGGTTTACTACGAGCGCCATCTCTGGGTTAGTCTCGGGAGTTATTGATCGATGTGTTATTCTTCAGAAATTAAGAATGTCTTCATTAGTGAATAGGATTCAAACTTGAAAAATATTAATATTCTAAGATTTTATTCGTATTCTGACTTCGCTAATATTTAGATAGTATAATTTTACTCACTATGATACCGCATCACATAATATGTATACACACACACACACACACACACATATATATATATATATATATATATATATATATATAAATTTTTTAAAAATGTATAATGTTTTTCAAAAAGTTAAATTAAGTTAAAAATTTTGGTAAATACTTCAAAGAATGTATACTCAGATTAAAACTTTAATGTACGAAATTTAATAAATTCATTCAACATTATAGAACAGGAAGCGAAATATAGAACATATTTTATGCAAGGAAAAAAAAAGGAATAAGTATAACCAAAAATGAGTAGAAGCAATGACGATATTCTCCACGCGCTAAGAAAGTCAGCACATGACATAAATTGTAGATTTATAGAAGATAAAGTGTTGTAATTTTGGGTCCTATTTTTTAACATTCTGAGAGCAAAGACGCAGAGCCTCAGAGTATTTATTTAAACTGAGATAAAGCACTTTTAAACCAATCTCTCTGAATTTTTATCTGAAGAAAGTAACTCGATAAACCTTTAAGAGCAAGTTCCCACAAAAATTCAAAAAAACTATTCTCCCTCCAGAACCACAGAAGACCTTGGAGTGAAACGAATTGAATCTGCCAAAACGATCTCAGACAAGTGGTCCCAGGGGGTCAGCTATGCGCACGGGGAACAAGAAGCAAAGGCCAGTAGGCGTTCCTCCCTCACTTGGATTCCTATTGAAAAAGCAACCTCACCAACTTTGTTTTTTTCGGCCGCCTGATGATCCATTTTTGTAGTGGCGGCCATGCCCGGAGGCTTTTGAGATGCTGATCGCCCGTTATTAGTGGGTATGGAGCCTATGCAAGATTTCGCCATTGCTTCTAAACTTTTGACTCTGTTGAATAGCGGATGAGACACACACACACAACGGGGGAAAAGGCGACACGGCTGGAGAGGGTGGGTAAAATCGATTTCTAAATCCGCCCTCCCCCAGTAATCTTTTCTTTGTACCGTAAAAGTCTTTTGGTGGAAACCGCTGTTGCCATAATCGGCGGCCAGAGGATGCTTTTCATTTCCTAATGGAAATTTTCAGAGCGCCTTTTAAATATTGTGATTATGATTGTTTGCGCTGAAACTGCAACTTTTTTTTTCTTCTTCTAGTGGCAGAATGGGATTTTTTATGAGGTTTTCCCCTATAAGAACCTTTTTTTTTTAGAAAAATTTAAATGTATGGGGAGTGCACTGAGATTTTTTTTTTTAATCTGGTGTTTCCTGTCTTCATTTCTAAATAGTGTTGTAATATGTTTATAATAGATGTTTAGCTTAATATCTCTGAAAAACAACCGAGTTACGTAAAAGGAATAAATACACTATTGTATAATACTTTATACCAAACTAATATATATATATATATATATATATATATTACTTGTAATAATATTTATGTATATGCACAGTTCCTACATTTGAGACAAAATATCCTTTTCGAAATTATTATTTTATGACTGATCAGGTTTTAGAGATATCAGTTGTGTTTTTATTTCTGAATATTTGGAGTATATTCTTTACTCAAGTTCATCACATGTTGATCGTTTTCGTTGAAACTTGAAATTAAAATTCATCTTTTGATGACACATGAATTTAGACTTCTCATGTGTTGAACTTTTAAACTAGGATTAGAGAAGATGTAGAATTTTTTTTTTTTTTTTTCTTTATTTTTGTGCAAGCAACCGCTCATCTAAACTACGTTCAATCATCTTTTATTTTGGGCTGCCATGGCAACTTTGATAAAAATAATGTACTACCACAATAAGAAAACGAAATCAGAACAAATAGACATTGTTGTAATCTTTTAATGCTACAGTAGCTAGACATATTTACAGAATTTTAACCAATCATGTCTGAATCATACATTCTGTAAATGATGATCGTTCTCTCTCTATATGTATGTACTAAAAAGTAGATGTTCGCGAAATCAAAATTAAAAAAAGAAAGGTTTTTCCTCCTTATTTGCAATAACAAAGAAAACCACATGAAACTAAGTCTTAAAAAATGGTAGAAATTTTTACAAGAGCAAAGCTAACTTCATCTATAGATCACGCAATATAATTTCTACGACAGTTAAAACAAAAGAACTACCTTCCAGGGGAGTATTGATTTAGGAAGAAGAAGAAGAAGGATGGGGGGGGGGAATGAATAATTGAAACTTAAGGAAAAACCACTTTTATATTACATGCGATTGATATTAGGTTACTAGAAAAGAAACAGACTTTTTCAATGTTGCATTGAAACGAAATTTTTAATGATATAACCAAAATACTTGCGTGTCGTGCTTTTCATTTTATATGATGAAGGTACAAATATTTTTTTTCATGCGAATATATTTTCTCATGGGAATTAATACAAAATATGTACTACAGCTTCCTTTGATACTTAAGGTCTCTACCATAACTTTTACCTTTACATACATAGACTGTTTCTTAAATTTCTTTATGCCGATCATGGAGTGTCTACAGATAAAATGTTTATCGTATCATGATCTATAAAGGCGCTGTTCAATCGTAACTTGAGGCGAGACTTTTTTTTAAACACACTTGAAAAGCCTTCTTTATCGCAGTAACTGCTTTTTTATTTCTTTGCTTTAATAATAATAAACCCTCTGAAGTTATGCGGACGTAACGAAAAAGTGCAAGGAAAAAGGTTTTCTTTCTCTCTTTTTCTGTTAGTGAATAAATCATGTGTCCGCAAAGTTTTAGTTTTAATCTTACTTTTCTCTTTAGGTGTCTGTTTCTTGTCAAGCAAATATATAATACGCATAGAAGCTGTTTTCTGCATCATTTAAGTTTGTAACGAAATTCTCTGAATGGATGTTAAAATGACTTTAATAATACCAGTTCTATTCAGAACAAGCGGTGAACCGCTAGAATCATTAGTGTCAAATGAAAGAACGAAACACTAAAGGAATAGATCAAGAACTAAATAATTTTATTGACAGCATGTGTGGTAAAATTACAGAAACTGCTCTAAAGAGTGATCGTCTGAGGTAATGCAGGCGTTACACCTGCGATGCTAGCAGCGCACTTTTTCAAACACACCTGGCATTTCTGGGGCGGTGCCAGCAGCTACAGAAATTCTAGCAACTAGGGCCTCGTCGGAGTCGATGGAGCTTTTGTAGACTGGACTTTTCAAATGGTCCTACAGGAAAAAGTCCAGACAAGAGAGATCGGATGAACGTGCCCAGCTAAGTTGTGGGCCCATCTAGACCAATCCATCTCCTTGGGAATTCAAAGTCTAAAGCACTCCACACATCGAGGTTGAAATGGAGGATGTTCCATTGTGCTGGAACCACGTACGTGCTTGTATGTTGGTTGCAACAGGTTGAAGTAACTCTGGCAATAACTCTTGTTAAAATGTGAGATATGTTCTGACGTCCTCTCAGAATGAAAGATGGTATGGCCGAGCAAATGGTCACCTACAATTCTAGCCCAAGCATATACGCTGAAACGCTTCCGATACGCATGAGGAAGTGTAGCATATGAATTTCTAGATGTATACTCATGAAGGTTATACGTATTTGAAATGCCTTTACGAATAAAGGTGCGCTCATCCGTAAATTACACATGTGGACTAAAATCAGGCTGCGCTGATAACTGTAGCAAAAAACAACAACGTGCAAACTCGACACGGGGTGCATAATTTGCAGGTATAAAGGCTTACACTTTCGGTAAATCGTAGGAGTTTAATCCTTTGTCCCATAGTACTCTCCAAACAATCGAATGGGGCACATATAAGGCACAGGAAACTTCTCGCGGGCTAATATCTGGACAATTTTCCACTCTTTGCAGAATGTCTTCTTCAACTTAAGGCGTCATCACATTCTCGCCACTCCCTGTATCATGTCTGCCGATGACAAAGGATCTCGTTTCACACAGGCACCGATGCAATCGCTCGAACATTTTTCGGTCTAGATCGTGTCTTCTCGGGAAACGCTGCATGTACAGTCTTTCGGCTTCCAAAGCATTACCATTTGCAAGACCTTACATAAAATGCATGTCCGCCTTTTCCTGATTTCTTCGTCATTCCTCTTGAAATCCGCGGTAGAAATTACGATGTGTAAGAAAACTCACACTTTATGCTTTCCATTCCAGCGGTTCACCGCTTGTTCTCTGCCTATGCATTGTATGGTGAAAATTTCTTGTTTAGATTTACCTATTACCCCTTAAATGTTTGATAGTATTTAAGTTTTAATCTTGAGAAAATGAAACTTTGGGAAATAGGAGTGCAGCTCACAGTCAATGACTGTGAGCTAAAGATGATTTGATCCATTGTGATGATTTGATGATGTGAGCCATTAATGATTTTGCATTTTGTAAAAAAGTTGTTACATGGTAAATTTATTGGAACCTTAAAATCTTTACATTTAAATTTGGAGAATAAATTACTATTAAATCATGGTTTCTATTTTCCCCCCCGTTTTCTCACTTAACAATTTTGCATGTTCAGCACCTTCAAAGTTGATTTCTCTCATCTGAGATTACGAGCTTCAATAACTGCGAGCTTCTATAACAATCCCCTTCATTATACCATTTTACAATTTTCTATGTTAAGCACCGTCAAAGTTGATTCCTCTTACCCGAGATTACGAATTCAACCAACGAGCTCCCATAACTATCTCCTTCCTCCATACAATTTAGCAATTATCCAGAATGATGAGATTTATTAGTTAAACATGCAAATCGCCGTGAGATATGCAAATTAACAATCAACTTATATATAATACAAAACTATGATTAATATATATGATGAGACAATAGCTCAAAATACTGGTATATGCTAACTATTATTATGGATTATTTAACATTGTTATGTGATATCAGATAGTAAGATGATAGTTAATTTTGCTAGTTAGTATATCTTATCACAGTTTTAAAGTGACATTAATCCAATAAAAGGAAACAAATTGCAAAAAAATAAAATAAAATAAATAAATAAATCTCAATTTAGTCTCGTAAATTTTTAGAGATCTAGAATGGAATATTGGCAATCGCTCTCAAAATTAAGAATTTAAAGTTGAAGAGTGAAGAAATCAGGAAAGAGAAAATGACATCCTGTAGGACTTAGTCTAAGATTTATCTACTCTTGTTTAAATTGGAATTCCTTGCAGTTTGGCTTTGTAATCCCCATTTAATGTTTGTGTTACAATTGTGGTACAACCTCGGGAAACTAATTCATAAAAACATATACACTAAATTTATTAGCCATTCCTTTATCCAATTGCAGTCTTCGATTTATTTTTCTTTCAACCATTTTCTTCTTTCCAAAAAAAAAAAAAAAAAAAAGCCTTCCCATTAAATTAAAAAAGGAAAAATTGCTTTATATTAGCCACTAGATTTTATATTCCAAGGATACTTACAGTTAAAAATTTTAAATGAGAAAAGTATATATTTAATATACTCGATATTTGAAAAGGGGATTGGATAAACTATATAAAGGAAGGATCAAAATAAATTTCATACATTGATCCCGTAGAGCTTTAAAGTATTTTTAATAAATGTCAAGACTAAATCTTAGAAGATTTTAATTTATTAAATTGATATCATACGAAAGGCACATAATATGCTATTAGTGAAAAGTCTCGTAATTTTAATGGCGATGTTTGCAGGATAAGAACAAACTAATACTTAGCAATGCAAGTATTAACAACATGTGGTATCAAAGACTACAAATTTGAAATTTCTAATTTGGTCAACTTTGTTACAAAACACAGACTCTATTAACTAAATATTAAGATCACAAACAAAAGAAAAAACGTAAGTGTTAATGGATTATTTTATGTAGAGGGAATTTCTCTCAACTTTTTTTAGCCATTTTGTTTATTTGTAAGAAAAAGTAATGATTTTAGATTACTATA
This sequence comes from Nephila pilipes, assembly GCA_019974015.1. Taxonomy (NCBI): domain Eukaryota; kingdom Metazoa; phylum Arthropoda; class Arachnida; order Araneae; family Nephilidae; genus Nephila; species Nephila pilipes. The sequence continues at coordinate 137,181 of BMAW01122535.1, read as the reverse complement.
TTATCCATTTCATAATATTCTTAAGATAAACTTTTACATTATTTTTCTAGAGACAAAAGAAAGAAAATTCCAGATTTATTACGATCGAAACATCAGTTTCATCATAGATTGATTTGGTATCTAAAGTCAGACCATTTAAAATGTCAAAAATAATTTTCTTCGAACTTTTTATAGAGTTATTTATTAACCAAAGATGACATTTTTAATGCATAAAAACAATATAGATCCTTGATAAATTTTTATTATTTTTTACAAAGTTTAAGTGAAATTGTAAGCCAGTTAATTAAAAGACCTTTTAAATTAAACTTCGAAAATAAGGAAGTTAGTTATATTTATCGAAGCTGGCATCATGACTTCCAAAACTTCCAGGAAAATTACAGAAAATTTATTCTTTATTTAGATTTATCCTATCTTCAATAAATTCATTATAACCTGCCTTCAATAAATTCAATGAACAATTCATTCAAGAAAACCGTACTTATATGTTCAAGATAAAGTTTATTTTTTTTAAAGGGACACTGAAAACAAAACGTTAAAATCACTTATTTTTATTCGGTATTCATGAAGCTGAGTACGAATATGTTTATATCAAACTCAAAATTTCTTAAGAAATTTAAAAATAAAAAAAAATGTGAAAAACAATTTTTTTCAATTTTCACGTATTTTTAAATTACTTTTTGTGACTTAAAATTTAAAAAAAAAGACTTTTATAAAATTTCGATTCATATTTAAATATAATATAAATGGTTTAAAGCGTGATTGCATTATTAACAGAGGAGAAAAAAAATTGTGAACTTTGAAAAGAATTTTTTTTTTCTGAATCAGTTTCAAATATTTTTTCGGCAGTGAAATTTTTAAAAGAAGAATCAAAATAACCAAGAACCTACGAGGGATTCATTTTATTATATATTGAAACATATTTTTTAAAGTACCGTGACTTTTAAGTAAAATTTGAATGTCAAAGAGCAGTTTAAATGAATAAAAAAAAAAAACCCTTTTAATTTTTTGCTGTTTGTTTCGATCTTCAAAACGAAAAGTAGTTGAAAAAAAATAGTCAATTATCATTTAAAAAAAAGATATTTTATATTAAAAAAAAGCTTTTATACTTAGCGATAAAAATACATCAGATGATGGGAAAATAGTTCGTTTTGATTAATTTTATTGCTAATGATAAATAACTGCTTGTAGTACAACTTTTCAATCATAATAATAAAAAAAGAACCTTTTAAGTAAATTTGGCCATTTTTGTGTTCGAAGTTTTCTTATATACCTTTCTTAACAAAATTGGCCAAAATGGATTCGTTGATGGCAATCAATTTAATTAATAGTGCTTTTTTTATAAATAAGCATCCTGTCATTGATTTTACGTTTACTCCTAAAATTATACTGACGAAATTCGTATAAACAAGATATGAACTATATGTAAACTGCTGTTTGTAGAAAATGCAACACCATGAAGGAATCATCAAAATCAAATGAAATTCGCAGCAAATGTCAATTATAGGATATTATGCAAATTAATAAAGTTTCAGAGCCATCGCGCGTGCGCGGCGCGCGCAGCGCCCTCTGAATTGATGCTGAAAGCGTATAAATAAAGTGCTGTAGCGGGACGTTGAAAAAAGTCTATGATTATTTGTTAGTGGCAAACGTTTAGTGAGACCTGAGTATGCCTCCACGACGGAAGAATAAGAAATTCAAGCAACTTATGGAGTTTGAACGAGGGAGGATAATCGGCCTTCGAGAAGGAGGATTTTCCTATCGCGCAATAGCAGCTCGTATGCAGCGGAACAGTTCCACAGTGATGCGAGTTTGGAAGCAGTGGACCGACGAGCACCGAACAACTCGAAAAACAGGCACTGGACGACAGAAGGTGACGTCAGAGCGCGATGATCGACACCTGCTCCGCATGGCGGTGAATGATCGCACAGCTTCCTCCAGGCAGCTGGCAGCACGTTGGTCTACTGCTACAGGTGTACAATTGTCGGCTTCGTCAATTCGTCGTCGTCTGCTGCGCCGTGGATTGCGTGCAAGGGTGCCTTTATACAGGATTCCCCTCACGGCGAATCATCGACGGCTGCGTCGGCAGTGGGCTCTTGAGCACAGAGACAGGCGAGCTGATTGGCACCAAGTTGTCTTTTCAGATGAATCACGCTTCAATTTGTGGACCCATGATGGCCGTGTTCGTGTTAGACGTTATGCCGGTCAACGCTGCCTTCCTGAGTGTATTATTGAACGGCATAGTGGTCGAACACCCGGAGTTATGGTCTGGGGTGCGATTTCGTATCATGGACGATCCAGTTTGATACGAATTGAGGGTAATCTCAATAGCAACAGGTACGTCCGTGAAGTGCTACAGCCCGAAGTCGTTCCTTTCCTTCAAGGCATCCCTGGAGCTATCTTTCAGCAGGATAATGCACGCCCACCTGTTGCGCGGACTGTTCGAGACTTCTGTTCAGCACAACGCATGCAACTTCTTCCTTGGCCTGCTTATTCACCGGATATGTCGCCTATTGAGCACGTGTGGGATATGGTTGGTCGGCGTCTCGCTCGTGATCCGCGTCCTGCAGTTTCCAAAGACGAACTTTGGTTGCGCATACAAGCGATATGGAATTCTCTTCCTCAAGCAGATATTCAACATCTGTTTGACTCCATGCCACGTCGTATAGCAGCACTTCTTGCAGCGCATGGTGGCTGCACCAAACACTGATTTCGGACGCTTAATTTGTTTCTTTTGTTTTGAAAATTTCATCATTTATTTGTATCAGTACAAGTCGTTTCTGCATTAAATTTCATTTGATTCTGATGATTCTTTCATGGTGTTGCATTTTCTACAAACAGCAGTATATATTTTATGAACAATGTGTTATTACTGTATCTTTAGCATTTTATCGTTGTATCATTTTCATTTTAAAAAAAAATCACCGTTGGATAAATATAAAACACGTTCTAAACTTGTTTTTCTTTTTGAATCAAATATATAATTTCCATGCTCTTTTTATTTAGAAGAAACGAAAAGAGTATTAGAAATGAATTTCTAAGTTTCTTTTTTCAAATGCTGTTATCTGGATTTTATTTTCAATCAGCAGTTCGACTTTGTTTACCTCACATCGTAACCTGTTCTGTGACAGTAAGAGTTCTCAAAAAACAGGAAAAAAAGTTAAAGCAAACATCCAGAACGTATAATTATCATCGAAACAATAAGAATTTTCTTTAATTGGAGTTGTTGATAGAACTTTTCAAGTAACATGATATTTAATGTGAAGCGTTTAAATATAATTATATTCTATACTTTACGAAATTATAACTTAAACTGACATGATAATACCGTAGTTTTCATAAAGTATTTCTTAGTTGATTTTAATACTACGGTTTGTTAATAGAATGTTAAGAGAATAGAATGTTTACTTTCTTTAAACAGATTTTTATTTGATATTTTTTGTGTAACATTTTTCAATAATTGTTTTCCAAAAATGTAATGAGACAAATATAATAAAAAAAGTGTATGAATAATCATATGAACTAATTTGTTTTTAACGTCGTATTTTATAAAATAATCAGTCCTTAAATTTCTATCATACGATATTGATGTTCTTATCTTTTAGTGTAAACTACTGTATTTGAAAGAATATTTGAAAGAGATTAAAAATGCATGAAGTAATAAGAAAATGAAATGATTTCATTTAAAGTAATTTGTATTGAATTTTTTAACTATGTATGTAATATTTTTAAGTTGTATTTAATAAGTAAATCTTGACAAAATTCTGTGATTTCGAGTCCAAATTTTCTTAAACAGAAAAATCAAAATGAAGAAAAATACCTCATTTAAATAAATTATTAATACTATAAATATATTATTTGTTCTAGTTTTCATTTTGCTTTTGTGAACAGTTATATTTATTAAAGAACAGTCCATTGTAGCAATGTTAATCCGAAAAATAAGCATACATTTACAGTAACGCGCAAGATGAAAATATTGTCATTACTTTAAATCTTTTCCTGTAAAACATAAAAGTGCAATACCCTTATATAGCAGTTTATAATAATATAAGGAAAAAAAAATATGAATATATCATAATAATATTAGGAAGAAAAAATATGATTAAATCATGCATTTATACAGTATTAATGTTCGAATTTCTTCTGTAAAAATATGTTTGGAATTACCTTTATGCCCTGAAGTCGCAACTAAATCGTGTTGATCCAACTCGAACATGCAGAATTGATGCAATACGACGTGGTATGAACTCTAGTTATATGTGATGGTATCCTAGAAGCAATCCACCTCAAGCTTCTAGCAGGGTAACCCACAATTCCATAAGAGGGAAATTTCTTTTGGACAGTGCATTGTAAAGCATTCTAAATAAGCTCAATAATTTCTTATCAGTAGATTTAAGAGAAGTTAATTATGAAGGTGTTAAAGTCAAATGGGTGTACCTGGAGCCACTTATTAGTAACTTTCCACGAGTGTGGTGTCGCATTGTCCTGTTAGAATATTCCAGCTCGCACACTGATTATGAATGCACTCAAGGCTGGGGTATCCCAACCACGGCCCAAGTGGGAAGTGCGGAGTGAAAGAAATATCAATACACACTGCAGAAAAAATATAATTCAGCAACTTTATCTCCGATCAGTGCAAGAATTTGCTTTAACAGTGCTGTACCTCCACTACCCAGTGTAATAATTAAAATTGTGGTTAAAAGTTAAGTTAAAATTTTACAGTACAATGCTTAAATTAAGAAGAAAGTTTTTTAGAATTTATTTTCTAGGTTATTGAGTTCCAAGGACTTACCTGAAAGTAGAAATTCGATTTGAAGATGGAAAGGGTTAAAAAAAAAAAGAAGAGAGATTGCATTGACTAATGAGCATTCCCAGTCTTTCATGGTGGGACTTAGAAAAATGTTCTTGCTTTTGAGGGCGAAAGTTTCAATTAGAGGGGGAGGGGGGGCTAAGCGGTCAACCTTTTGAAACACCTTTGACCGGTGTCGATGCTGCTTCATTTTTGATAATCTTGCCAGAACAGTCAATGTTTAAAAAATTTTTATTCGAGGTCAGATTGTTAAAAAGATTTTATGATGTACTTAATAAAACCAAACCATTTATGGTGTTGAAAATAAAAGATGTACCAGAACTTGATAATGCCAACTTATAAGGTTGCTTGATCGTAAGGAAGGGTCGACATTTCTAAAACACTTAATTTTAGAAATCTCTCCTAGCTAGAAATCTCTCCTATCTCTCCTAGCTAGAAATCTCTCCTATCTCTCCTCTCCTTCTCTTGAAAGCTTATACTATATATATATCAACCTTAATTTGCACGCTCACGTTCTCTTTTTCGGAGGACGCTTTCGAATAAAAATAATTTCTAAGACCCGAAAATTCCCTTAGAGGACAGTTAGTGACAAGATCGCGGATAGACCCGTCACAAACTAGCTAGCATTTTTAGTAGATATGACTCCTCAATTCAGTGACTTAAACTTGCATCTCCAAGGTAAAAAACCAACTTATTTGTACTATAACCCAAACCATAAACGTGTTCCAAATAAAATTGAAATTACTTATATGACAAATTAAAAAAGTTTGCACAAAAATTTTGTGTCTTAATGAGTTGGCGAACATAATCCGAAAAATGATAAAAACATACAACCCTACTTTGCGATTTGATACAAGAATTTTAAAACAGATTTTAGGATTTTAGAGAAAAAAAAAAACTTTTTGGAATTTTGTGACTAAATATAAGGTCAATATAGATATGCTATCAACAAATCTTTAAATGGAATGCATAGAATTTCAACCAAATATCCAGCTTAAAGGCAAATCTCATTGTCTTTTTATTGGACTTATAAAAGTTCATTAAAAGGACTTCCGTTGTCTTGGTAGGTATGATTTATAAATTGAATTTTTATTGGACTTGAGAATTTCCATTGAAGGCCCAATGACAAATACTGTTCAACTATTTCGCTGTAGTTTTATATTCACCCTGGTCTTAGTGTTTATACTTTCATCCAATGTTTAGTAATTATGTTGGGTTAAATTCTTTTAATGTTTTGTTCGAGGTATCTAAAGAACAAATGAACAAAAGAGCAGGTTAAATACCTGTTCTTTAAAAATAAACGAGAAGAGAGAAGCACAATTAATCTAAAAGGACAGAAGTTCCCATCCTTACTGTTGACCTCAGCTAGTTGCGTTGACGGTGGAAATGGGACTTCAGTTTACAAAAATATATATGTTTACAGTTTCTTATGCATTGCTTTTTATTGTTTTATATGTTTTATCATATATTTTAGCAATTTTACTTTTTATTATATATTTGTCAATACAAAAAGAATTTTAATAAAAGGAAACAGAAAAAATATGGTAAAAGAAAAAAAAAATGTAATAAATAATGTCAATATTTATAATTTTAACTATTAGAAAGACTATTTTATTTTAATAGATTTTCACAATTATAATATATTAATACTATATTTATTAATTCTACTTCTAAAACTGTCTCAGAACCCTACAATAAAATTCTCGCATTCTTTTTCGAATGATTCATCACTTTTGAATATCCAAAAGTATAAAACAGATACCCATTTAACACTAAAAATACTCTACTAAACAATACAAACTAATATTTAAGAATATTAAAAAAATCTAGACAAATGAAATACACAAGAGGCGTCAACTTTGAAATTCTGGATAAGTGTGAATTACAGAAGAGCCTTTGAATTTCCAAACACAGTTTCTTTCGAATAATTTACAAAAATACCGAGTCTCTATAATCGAATGGGTATTTTTTTCCCTTTATAAAGTACTTAAATATAAAACTCTGAGCTTGTAAATTGTTTCCAAAACTCTGAATTTTATAAAGCGTTACTATTGTCATGAGATATAAGCTCTATATATAATTTAGTTGTCCGTTGGTTTCCTTGTTTACTTTGATTTTATTTTCATTTCCTTTTTATCAGATGCTCATCTGATTGTTGATTTTGTGTGTGTTAAACGCCAGATATTTTAAGATACAAATTATCGTGAACGTTACAAATGCTGGCTTTTTTTTCAAACATTTTATCAGTAACGTTTTTAGACATCTTTTATTTCATTTCTGAATGCATATCTCTGAATGTAATTTTTTTTTTTTCAAACCGAAAATCAGGATAATGATAAATTATAAAACAATCAAGTCCAAAACTTTTTCCTGACAATTTTGTGACAAGATTTTTTTTTTTTTTTTTTTTTTTTTTTTTTTTAAATTTTGAAAAATTGGGATTTTTTAAAAAATAAGTGAATTGGTGACATCAAAACTAAAAATTATTAATAAGAGTTAGCTGTTACAAGCAATTATATGTGACTGATACTTTTGAATGATGTTAAACCTGCAACCATTAATGTATTTTACTACTCTTTGTATAATCATTAATAATATTGTTCGAAAAAAGTTTTCATTCCCCTTTAATTAAACAAAAGGAAAAATTGATCAATAGCATTTTTGAGTTCTAAGAAAGATATTCTTGCCTTTTATAGATTATAAGATTGCAATTCTGATAATAAATCTTTAATCTAAAAATTTTAAGATACATTAATATATATTCACCTGTGTTTTTATTTAACAGATTTAGTTCGTTTGAATTAATGTCACTAAAAATCTATTCTTGATATATTTCATATTTTTAGAATATGGTTTAGTAATTTTTAATAAATAAATCAAGTAATGAATTTCTTACATTATCGTTGATGCGGCACTGATCCAATTGATTCAAATTTGACCAAGTAATTTATATTTTTTTATGACTTTGTATCCAATTGTGACATTGAGCTATTCGCGGTTTCTCTTCTCTAACCTTGGGGACTTTTAATTGAGATTGATTGCTTTTGCTAAACAACCTTTGCCCAACCAAAAAGGAAACGTGATTATGTAAAGCAGGTAGAAATGAAGAGAAGCGGGTGAGTTAGGAAATATATAAACTCCGACTGAAAGTCACGATAGAGAGGTTGAAGGAGAAGTGAAGCTGAAGTTATAGATAAGCGGAAGGAGAAGTGGAAAGAGAGGTTGAAATAGAGGGCTAGAGTAAAGATTGTTGCAAGAGAATTAATTAATGCTGTTTTCAACAGTTGGTCCAGAATTTGAGTTGCAGTCGAGGAAGGATTAGTGGTAAGAGTCTGTTAGATTACTATTGGTGGGTTGAATTGAGGTTAATAGAAATATTCCCCAGGAGAGCATAGTGAGTTGTTGTCATAGTAAATATAAGTTAATAAAGTCCATAAATATTGTTCTAGTGTCTCTTTGATTAGTTAGTGTGTCTTAGTGTTTAATAATTGAATCTAGTTATGGCACAAGAGGAAGCCCGGGGCGGGCGGGCGTCACACAATGATTAAATTATTTTGGCAAAAACTAAAATGAAATTTTTAATTAGTGCTTGACAGATAGAATAGCAAGTAAAACAAAGCTTCAATGCATGTATACAAATCAATTCTCTGAAATATCACTGAAATATTAAAGATTGCTCAATTTTTTTTTCTGAGTTTAACCATCTCAAGATGGAATGCGAAACGTACAACCAATATCTAAAGAAGGAAGGATAGCATACATCTTTTATGAAAAAAAAGTAGCTGAGTCCAGAGTCCTATTGGTGATCGGATTAGAATAGTTCTATCCGGATAGTTCTTTCCGGATCGGAATAGTTCTATCGAAAATGATTCATGAAGGAAAAAAAAATATATGAAATTTATTTTGAAATTAATTGTTGTTAATAACACTTATTTTGCATCAGTAAAGACATGTCAAATTCAAACAACCAGACTGAATTTTTTTTTATGGTTGGAGAAATATAAAGATATTTAATATATAATTTAATTACAGTCTCATAACTTAATTTTAATAATTTTCAGTTACTCTTAATTATTAAAGCAAATTATAGCAATAATCAATAATTGGTTTCTATTACTCGCACATTCTTTATTCCAATTGCTATAATTTTTATGTTTTTTTTTTCCAAAACAAATTCATCATTCCAAAATAAATCCACAATCTACATAAACTTAAAACTTTACTAATCGGTCTTAATTTTTAAGTTTGAAGTGCTGATTCTAATAAAATATTTCCATGTTTACGTGTTGTGGCTTTTTTTTTGTTTGGTTCAATATAAATAAATAAAATTATATTTAAATACTAGTAAAATTAGGAATTTTGTGGGAAAAATTGACTTTAAAAAAGATCTTATAAAAAAGCTTTAAATTTCAATCGTCATTCGCAAAATTACTTTTTGTGTAAAAAAAAAAAATTAAGAATTCTAATTCTATAGAATAACATTTAAAATCATATCAATTCATTAGATTGTAAAGAATTACAAAGCAAAGGACCTTAATAAAATTACGAAGCCTGCTACTCAGTTCTAAAATTAACTAATATGTTTTTGAATCATTTATTTGTTATTCAGTTCTCTCTTTCTTATAACATAATATATTTTATCCATACATAGTAATCCAACCATATCTTTTATTCATTCAAAATCTGTCTTTTAATTCAAGGACGTCAATGACAAAAAATTAAAATCTCATGTTTAACAAGATTCCTGAATCCAATGAGAGTTCAGTTTCCCGAAGAACTTGACCAGGGAACGGAACCATCGTAATCTGACTTAGTTGGCAGGTCGATGAAGATCGCATCACTCTTTCGCTGAGGATAGGGTTACGTGTTACTTAATCACTGGAATGATGGATGAGTAAACGATCTGCAGCGTAGCCCAGGAATTGCCCCTATCGATCCGGAGTTTCCCTAGAGGCCCGCCATTCAAAAGAGAGCCCATAATCGCACAATGCAGACCCAATGAAACACGGCTCCCATTTTTCAAATTCGCTTCTTGTTAGACCAGGAAGAAGGCGCCCAATCAGCAGGGATTAGTCATCGCGTGTGCCTTTTGGAAGTTGAAATGGGAATGCGATAGTAGATAGCTCTTGCAACTGCATAGAGAGTTTAATGATACCTTCAGCTTGACTTCGGGATTTGTCATTCGCTTTTTTTTGCGTCTGGTTACAGTTAGATGAGAAAACTTTTAAGGGGTTAACTGCAGTATTAGTTGTATGAAATATAGACTATAGGAGATTTCTTTTCCATGAAAAGGTGTTAGGAATAAAGAAGAATTTAATTAAAAAAGCATTATTCTCTCTAATGAAAATATACTGAATTTCAAACCTAATAAGGTTTTGTATATCTTAAAGAATACACTCGAGCGTCACAATGTAAGCTATTATGGACGATTTTCTAATCTTGATCCCGCAAACAAGGAGTCTCACGCATCTAACTTCCCCATCATGCTACAAAAGAACCTTTGAAGTATCATTGAAATTTTAATAAACAGCAGCTCCATTTATTATGCTTCACAACCGAGAAATAATAAAAGATCTGTTACAGGCTTAAGGCAGGGTGAGACTAATCTAGAATCCCTCACAACCAAAGTACTCTTTCTTTACCACAATCATATCAGCTGTGGTTTTTATTTCTATCCCAATAACCAAATATTTTTTGGATTAAAAATATTGATTATTTTCAAAGCATTGTTCTGCTTTAATTAAGAATTATAATTATATATCATAAAGATAGTACGAGTGAGTGTGTTTGGAAAAATATGGAAAAAAAAAGTGGAAATTGAATTTTCTTTAAAAAAGTTGACTGAACTCCCATTTTTCGTGTTGCATATATCTAACATAAAAATCAAAATATTTTAGATAAAGAAAATTAAGATTCCTTAACACTTTATCAGCATGAATCACTGTATTTTATTTAAAACACGGCAATCTGTAGTAATATTATAAAAAAAATTATTAACCTTCAAATAATGTGATTGTGACAGTTTATTAACATCGTATTGAGAAGCAACACGAGGGCTATTGACGACGGATCTCGTAATTTTTAACCTCGGTCAAGTGACGAGAGCTGCCATATCGCCCTCCAAACTTCCACACCACGCCTTAGGGAAAACTTGGAGCCTCGACAAATTTAACGTGCACCAGCCACAGCACTCGTACATGACGAGTAACCGTCAAAGAATATTGCATTTCATATGGAATAACTACATCATCCAGTTTTTCGTCCTCCTCTTTGAAATAATTCGAACTCCTTCATGTCTAATCCATCTGTGGTTCCATTTCATTGTACCTCAACGGGCCGCGGTAGCCTAGTGGCCAAGGTCGTGGACTAGCGGCCGGCGGTTTTCGTTCAGTCGCGGGTTCGATCCTTGACCGCCAAAGACCCGCCGTGTAGTCGGGGCTGATGCACGTTTAATCTGTTCGGGTCCCAAAGTCCTCTCGTTGGCGTGGTGTGGATGTTAGGAGAGGGGGTGCCAGCTCAGGTGTCGTCCTCTTCACTTGACCGTGGTTCAAAATTACGAGGTCTGTCGCCAATAGCCCTAGTGTTGCTTCTAGTGCGACGTTAATAAAAACTAAACTAAAAAAATCATTGTACCACATCTTTGTATGTATTTAAATTTCAAAATTATTAGTTAATTTCAATTAGAACTTCTCATAACCATACCATGTTCTGGGCCTTTTGGCAAACTTTATTAACTTATTAATGTATATGCATCTTTTTGTTGTAATAAATGAAAGGAATGGTGCATTAAAAACAGGAGATTTTAAATTTAGATTTGCTTTGATAATAATGACAAATAGTTAGTGATGCATGGTATTCGTTGGATACGAAAATTTTCGATTCCATTCAACTGAGAGGCCGCAGTTGTTTAGAGGTCCTGTTCGCGGACTTGCGGCCGGCGGTTTTCGTCGAGTTGTGGGTTCGAGTCTCATGCCACTTAAGACCCGCCGTGTAGAGGGGCTGATGCACGTCAAATCTGTCAATGTCACAAGTCATCCCATTGGCGTTGTGTGGAAGTTTGGAAAGATAGGGGGCAGCTCAGGTGTCGTCTTCCACACTACACTGCGGTGCAAAATTAAGAGGTCCGTTGCCAATAGCCGCCGTGTTGCTTCTCAGTGTGATGTTAATAAGCAATCCCTCACTCACTAATGAAATGAACTCTTTTTTCGGTGAATTCCATTTTCCAATGCTCATTTTTGAAATATATTTCAGAAGTATGAGAAGTAAAGTGTAATTATGTTACACAATTATTCGGCGGCTTATAATAAAATTAATTTTGAAGAAAAAAAATCCGCATTCAACTCAACCACACAAATTATTCTTCTGTTAAATTTTTTTCTTTTAGTACAATATTTTATTATTAAAGATCAAAATTATGTCAGGTAAATGATATAAATGTTGGACTTAAAATCTTACGTTAAAATTAACAGAATTTTAGGAGTTTTTAAGGAAAATCTCAATTATGAACAAATTTATGTACCTACAAATTTCTAAGACATGTAAAATCTTAGAATTTTAAAGACACATAATAATTCCAAGTCAGAAAAAATAGTGCAAGTTTACTGTTTTCAGTGTATACGAAACTAGTATAAGCTTGTTTATAATTTAATGGCTTAGAATATTACATACTATAAATAAATCACACTATGAAAAAGTACCATAAAATGCGAAACTTGATTGAAAAGTTATGCCCATAGCCATAACTTTTTTTGCTTGAAACTCTATTTTCAAAATTCTTTTTTGTCACTAAAAGTTACACGTGTCCTCTATGTAATACACTTGTTTTCTTTGTTCCCAGAAATCCTCGATGTGCTTAGAGCTGAAAGGATGGACATCCAAATGGAGATGAGGTAAGCCTACAGTTCAAGGGGATTCTACCGCAATCACTATATATAGCCCCAGCTTTTCATCTTGCGTCTTTCAACTCTCCACAAAGACGAAAGAGCATCTTAAAAGGTATCTCTTTCATTCTAATGACTAGGTGAAAGTTACCATTAAAGCCCGGTGTCGACAACATCTATCAGAATTAAATTTCGACGTGTTTGCCCTACTATTCATGCGTTAGTACAAGTGCGTGGAATAGAATATATGTTATATCGAAAATTAAATAATGCATTACATAGATGATACTTGCAGATTTCAGTCTCAATAAGAATTGTGAGAATTGAGTAACAAATAAAAAAGTTATGGTCATAGAGTAGGGGTGGGGAAATAGCGGCCTGCAGGCTACATGTGGCCCTTAAGGAGTTTTTTGGTCCACTAAGACATTCAGAAAAATCTGCTTTCCTTCCTGTGCACAACCGAAGATTCGTTTCGTATTTTCTACTAAGTAGGATTCGCTTTGAAAGAGATATTTTCCACTAGGTATGTTTTAAGATTTTAAAAACAAGTTACACACACAAGCCAGAGATATCTTGTCTTTTCAATGTCTTACGTTTTGCATCAGGAGAGTTTGTAAAACTGCACTGGACTTCAAGCATGTGGTAGATCGTATACTGTTGGTGTGGTGAACGCTGTCAGAGCAAGCGAGCTCCACTAGCGACAGTTCAGATTTTTTCTTGAGGATATGGAGGCAGTGTATGAAGACATAATTTATAATAATATTGTGAGGTGGTTGAGCCTGGACAAAGAGATAAATAGGAAAACAGAAAATGCCTGTAAGTGTTTCAGCTAAGAATAGGAATCATCTGCAGAGTTTAAAGGACGAGGACATATGAAGATTTCGGGACTTGAAGAAAATTGAGCCTAAAATTCATTTAACTCTCTTATCTCATCACTGCTAATATTGAAACAACATCTGAGGAGCTGCACCTTGAGTTTATTGATATGCACTTACTTTGAAAGAAGTATTTAATGCTGGGACATTAGTTGACTTTTAAAAATTTTTGTCTGCTGAAAAATGGGCATGTATGAAGAATTTTGCTGTAAAATGTTCTCTATATTTGGGTGTACATATATTTGTGAGTGATGTTTTTTGCTTGAAGATCAACTAGAGTAAATACAGATGCTCTTTTACTGAGATTATCTTGCAGGGTGTGATGAGAATCTCAACAAGCATTATATCACTCCTGATTTCAAAAAAATTGTAGAAAAGTGTGATAGGATACATTTGTCTCATTTTAAACTGGTTCTAAAATTAAATTTGCTTGCATGTACAAATGATATGAAATTAGCATAAAAATAAATTGAATAAAACTGCCACTATTTAATTTAATTTATATTTATTGATTTTTATGGTAAATTTATACCTTTTTTGAAATGTAATCATTGTAAAAGAGGCAACCTTCGCTAACTTCCTCTTTCATATAGTGACTCCTGAGACAAAACAATTGCCCACTCCTACCAAAGAGGAATTATTTTTCAATCAAGCCTTACATGAAAAATTTATGAGCATGTTACTCAATATTGTATGAATTGAAAAATGTTATTTAAAATGATTTTCTGACTCGGGAAAGTAGATAGTCATGGTAAATTTTAAAATTGTCAGTGATATTATCTATTTCAAACGCTGTGATATTATCTATTTCAAATGTAGCATTATGTACGCATCTAAGGAAAAACCATGTGACAATTGCCAAAATAGAATATAAATTACCCATACGTTTTAATACACACCGCTGCGTAGGATTACAACAAACGATTCTTATCAGTCGAAATCAGAAAAACTGTGTCATCGTCAAGTAAATCGAAATGTGAAAATCAATAAATAGTATTAGTTTCTTTAATTTGATTCTCAAATTTTGCTAAATATAATTATGGGTTATTTATATAGTTAATTCTGATTGAGCATTATTGTTTAATATTTGAGTTTTAAATAGACTGTAATTTGAATATTGATTGATATTTTATTTATTTATTCCTTGACCTGAGAACATTGTATCTATGCAATTTTTTTTTTACACAAAGAGCTTACATTTTAATGCCTTACCAATGTGGCTAAGAGTAAAGAGTTTATATTCCATATTTTTTAAAAATACTATTAATATGTTACTTCACGATTTATATATATTCCCCTTCACGGGATTATGCACGGGATTTGAAGTTTTTATAGAATATCCGCTTGAACCTGAATGAATAAGAAAACGAGGAATATATAAATTATTAATTAATGATTGGCAAAATACTTAAAAATAATAGAAATTGTAACTATAATATTAGCCGAAGTGAAAACTGTAATACACAATAATGGGACAAAGTGATCAAAATTGTTAATTCGTTTTAAATTTAATTCTAGTATTTTTATTTACCTTTTTATTTTTATTAGAATTCGTTTATCGATTGTGTTTACGAAAAAACATCCTTCACTGTTCCGCTTGAATTTAATTTTATTCAAGGAAATTGAAGTATAGAAATAGAAAAAAACTCTTTTCTGAATGCGTTGCTTTTATGCACAGTTGACCTTTCAAAGTTGTTTCTCTATTTAAACAGATGAACCTATAGGAGGAAAATAAATTGAATGAAAAAACACACAATAAATGATATATTCGGATGAGAGTTATTCAGTGCTTGTATCATGACATAAGATTGTATTCCAAAGAAAAAGAAATGTTCTTTAGTATACGCTTTCTTTTTCTTTTTAGCCACCCAAAGGGATATTGTTTCAGTTGGATAAATTTTGGCGTATTAGATCACTTCTGAATTCATAATTTATTGCTAGCACAATATTAAACCTTTTTTTTTCTTATTAAATTCTAATAATAGGTCTAATAAATATTAATAGAAGCACAAAAAGATAAAAACATTGACTTTCTTCGGAATATTTTATTTATAGCAGGAAAATTCATTATTTTTCTAACAAAATTATCTTTACCACTTTTCATTCCATTCCTAAAAGTTTAGAAGTTTTGTTAAAAACAAGATTAATAAAGTTCAGTAAAAATATTCAGATTTTAATATAAAAATCGAATTTTAATTAAATTCTTAGAAATTTATAAAACACAGCATTTCTAGAAAATTTATAGGCTAAAGCTGTGCGAATAGTTATTTCTGAAACAAAGAATAAATTATAGCATGCAACTATATCCATTATCGTGTTGAGAATGAAAAATAAAATAAATAAATAAATAAACGAGACTCTTTTCAACTCAAGAATTCCGATAGAGGACTGCGTGGTGCTATTTTCCTCCTTCATACATAATATAGCGCAGGAACAAACTTTTCTGCGAAGGTTCAATATATTTTATCAATGAGCCAGCTATTGTTACTGGAAGGTTGCGGCTGAAATCATGCAGATGGCGACACTTAAATTTCAGTTTAGCGTGCCAAATTTAACCAAAAAATGAAAGAAGCCATTGGCCGCTTCTAAAAGCGTCAGCCATTTCAAAATCGTAAAAGTGCGACGATCAATGAGTTCCGAGGTTATGAAAACTGCATTATTTCAAAACCCATAACCTTTAAAAAATAGCCGCCTTTTAAATGATGACTAAGCTAGAAATAACAATTTTATTTTCTTATGTAAATTGTTTATAGCCTTTTGTTCATAACCGTAATAAAGAGCAAACAATTTGGCGAGAAGAATGTTGTTCCTTTTCTTTTGATTGGATGTTTTAGATTTTGCGTTTCTTAAAAGAGTAATGAGACTTTGACAGACGAAAAGAAGAACGGAAGCTCTAAATTTCGCTCACTAATTATTGCTCAGTTCGTGGTCTCATTTCCATACAAATTAATGATGTGATAGGAAAATTGTCGTAAAGAAATGGATGACGACTTTATTTTCGAAAGTAATTGTTTCGCAAAACGAATTCCCCATTGAAAATTTATTCCCATATTTGAAGCAGAAAAGTGCTCTATTTTATTTACTTTTGTAATGAATAATGATTCTTTCTTAGAAATTATACCTTTTCGGATTTGAATGAAATGTCTAATGTGGAACTAGTATTCATTTTTGACAGGTTTCGAGCTTTTCTGTCTGACTTTTTTTTTTCTGTGTCCCTCGTGCTTTTTTCTTTATTTGGGAGTTAACTATAAATTACAATTTTGTTTAATATTGCACTGTCAAATTCTGTGTCCTACCATTTTTCAGACGTAGAATAGAGCTTACCGGAGCAATAAAATTTTGTCCTATTTTTTTTATAAGCACAACTCTATAATTGCAATAATTTAAAAATGCAAATTTAATTATTTTCTTTGTACTATTCTTCTCATAGAAGAAGCAACAAGAATTTTTAAAATCTAATTCACTACTATTCTGTGTCTTTGATATCTCCAAATATTCATAATGGAGATGCTAAGAAGGAAAAAAAAAACACTTCAAATGCTTCGAGAATATCGTCGCAAAAACAGCAATTTCTCACTTATTTTTATAATCTATTCATTACGATACGACTTTGATAATTATTTGGAATCCTGTTTAAATACATATTTTTTAAAAAATATATATACATTTATCGAGAATTATATATATATATGTGTGTGTGTGTTCGTGCGTGCGTGCGTACGTGTGTGTGTATGAGTTGCATACACTCAACACACACACCAAAGGTTATGGAATATTTCCTAATATCGCATGGGACTTCAATTAGTTCAACGAAATGCAGCAATTCGACATGGCATTGACTCAACGAGTCGTCGGAAGTCCATGAAAAAAAAATATTCGGTCTTTAAAGCCATCGATAATTGAAAAAGTTTAGCCGGTTCAGGATTTTGTGTGTGAATTGACATTTGGATTATGTCTCATATATGTTCAAAGGGATTCATGCCTAACAATTCGGTTTACCAAATCATTAACTAGAATTGTCCTGAATGCTCCTCAAATGAATCGCGAGTGATTTTGGTTCAATGACAAAGCGCATTGTCCCCTTGGAAAATCCCATCATTGTTTGGTTACATGAAGTCCATGAATGGCTGCAAATGACCTCTAAGAATTTGAATTTTACCATTAAACAGTTAATTATCAATTCAGCTAGAATATCACTAAATTTATTTCCTAAATAATGCTTAACTTGAAATATTGAAGTTGGATTATGTTCGATCAGCTAGAGAAATGTAATTTACTTCATAATTAAATTTGAATTTTATAGCAAATTACACATTGAAATGATTTACTTATGACTTAATTACACTGAAAACGAAGAATTAATAATAATACTACAT
This sequence comes from Nephila pilipes, assembly GCA_019974015.1. Classification (NCBI taxonomy): domain Eukaryota; kingdom Metazoa; phylum Arthropoda; class Arachnida; order Araneae; family Nephilidae; genus Nephila; species Nephila pilipes. The sequence goes on along the minus strand of BMAW01122535.1, from coordinate 119,243 downwards.
ATTAAACTTTGTCTTCTCAGAATTTTCTTTTTTAACGTTATAATTTTCAAATATTTGTAATATCTATCTATAACTAGAAACTTTTAATTTTTCAAACGGATATTTTGAAATTAATCAAATTTTTATCGAAATATTACTAAGGAAATGTAATAATAATATCTAATGAAAATTGCAACATTCTTTAGTTCTCTCTCTCCCGAATGTATTATAAGAGATACAACCATCTGATTAGATACGACTGTCTTAAATCCAAAATTATTTTATTGATTCTATACATCTTCTATAAAAGGATATTTAGTACAGAGATTTTTTAATTAAATTAAAATTTCCACAAAGATAGAGGCACAAAGTTTTCTTCGGTTTGAATGAGAACATTAACACTCATAATATAATTAGCTAACAGGCTACAAAAAGTATTTCCAAAATAACAACAACAGCAATTATTACCAGTTTTCATTTCGGAATCATCTGCCTCTTAATTTCCTTCCTTATTAGCTTCGGATGCTCAGCAAATAACCTCAACAAAAGAACAAAAGCGAATTTTCATAATATAATGTAAAGTCTCTGACATTACACTCTATTGTGTTTGCTGCAAGAACTTATTTAATCTCTGATGAGCATCACTACTTCTTGAACAAGAGTTGCGAAAACTTACTTAACGGCGAATGGTTATCAGTTCGAAGACCCGAATGTTGATGAGCCTTTGTTTTCGAGATTGTGGTCGAGGGAATTGGTTCAAATGAGTGGCAGCACTGTCGTCATCAATTAAAGTCGGGACGGCCCCTTTCTTCTGTCGTCATGTGTATTCAGACGTCAAATGTCGTCATGAGCACTCCTCCACGTGATGACAGCAGGCGATATGTTTGTGTGACAAACGATTGTTGTGTTGTCTTCCTGATGGTTCAGTGGCATGCTTGGAATTGTTGACATCGTTCTTTCTCGGATTTCTTAAATTGTTTTAAGCTCTGGAAATACTTACAGAATGGTCAACTCAAAATTTTAGTTACATAGTAAAAAGAAAGAAGAAAGAGAGAAGAAAGAAAGAAAGGCATGAAAAAGAAACACACAGCATTTTATTTTAACTCATTTATTATCAATTAATTGTTTTTGTTTAAATTGGTGCTTAAAGCCAAATAACATTTGTTTCGTGTAAATGTTGAAAAGTATTTACTAACAAAAAAAAAAGTTTTATTTATGAAGGAAGATAAATATTGTCTGCCGATCAATCATATCTTCTCCCCTTATTTCTAAACGTGAACAACTGTATAAGCATGTTACAAGTTATACATTGCTCCAGTTTTCTGCAACAAAGTTTTAAACTATCTTTTCCGTCTATCTTATTCGGCTTATCAAATTGATTTTCTTTTTGTTTTGAGTTCTATCTAGATATGTCAGGATTTTGGGGCAGAGTAAAATATAGGTATATTACTTCCTACTTCTTAAAAATCAATACTTAACGAAGATTTGAATATTCATTATACATTGTGATAGTCCTCAAACAATTTTACTGAAATATATAGTTCATAATTAAAAATACGATAAAGAAATAAATTGTTTTTGTTTTCTTCTCTCTTCCTTCTGTAAAAATAAAGACACCTTGAGCAGAGATGCTTCGTGAAAGAGAAAAAATATATTAATATTTAACTTCTAATTCATTTGATATACTATTAATTAATTTTAAAAAGCAATTAAAAAAACTAAAAAAAAAAAATTTGAAATGATATCTGATGACAATACTTCTTTTTACTGAAATTTAAATAATTGAATAAATGCAATTTTAAGGATAATAAACTTAATATTAACTTCTTTATGTTTTCAAATTTTTCCTTCACGTTTCAGTGAATGAATGTTTTTTAGTAAATATTATTGTGTGCGTTTTACAAAGAGCGGGCACTTGCTTCTTTTTCTTTCTATACAATATATAATATAATTTAATATAACAAAACAAACAATTTTAGTTTAAAATTTTGATAGATAAGTCATACAACTGAGATAAAAACTGAATTTGCTAAAAAACCGTCATTAAAACAAATTTTTATGAAAAAGTGAATCTTTTTACATGAATATATTGAATGTAATATATTATAGTTTGTTTAAAATTATAATGGAAATAAAATATGACGAAAACATTTTTGTTTCATCATGAGAAATGTAAGCATCACTTTTAAAACCTTTTATTTAAATTAACAGACATTTACTTTAACAAGTTAATTAGGTGTGCTTTCAATAAAAAAATTTTGTAATTTCATTTAAATAAGAAAAGTTTTTTTTTTTACTTAGCTAAACTTGTAGCACTTAAGAAACTCTAATGTAACAAACCAACAATTAATGAAAGGAGTCTGATTAGATAAACAATGAATTGCTTCAAAATATAGACGATACATATAACAAATATATTTGAGTTTACAGTTGAAATGAAAGCCATTATTGAATATGGTTTGTATATATAACATAGACCCACATGCACATTCTCTCTCTCTCTCTCTCTCTCACACACACACACACACACACTCACACATATCCTTAGAGAATCATTCATCATTAATTAAACGTGACTTGTCAGCCACAAAACTTATTCCAGGTAAAACGCACCAAACTCCAGAGGCATTTTTCTATGACAGGTAAGGAACACTTAATTAAAAATGTACAAGAAATGTATGTTTGAAGTAATTTTCCATCACATTTAAGTATTAAGTTAATTATTTTATGTATTAGAGCTATTGAAAATACACATTAAACAGACTCAGTTAAAATTAAGTTGACACTTCAAGACAGTCTGAGTCCCTTTAAACTGATTTTTTAAAAAAGAAATTAAATTAATTTTTAGAATAAAAGAAGACTAGGGACAAAAATATTGTTAGACCAAAAGACAAAAAAAAAAAAAAAAAAAAAAATCGATTTGATTTTTCTACCCAAATTTTGTTTTTTGGCAAATTAACATGAGCAGTGAAAATTTGATCGATTTTAAACAACATGTAAAGTATTAAAAATTATCTGAAAAAATAAATAAATTCAGTTACTTGAATTTAAGACCCACATAGTTTTTTGTACTCAGTATTCGTCATTTTTAAAATGACATAAAGTATTTTATATTTTAAGCTCTGACAAGCTCAGTATATTATGAAACATAGGAAGAAATAAAGCGTAATTTTTTTAATCATATATTTTCTAATAATTCTAAGAAATTGCATTTTTGTCTCATAAATCACGAATTTTTGGTTGATTTCAACTCACTTTTGTCTAAAGTTACGCGAAGGCTATTTTGTACTGGTATTATAATTTAGGCTTACAATGAGATGATGAGGATGAGGCAAATTATTCTCCTAAGTTCCACAATATCCCAAGCGATTATTTGAGTTCTAGTTTGATATAATGCACCCTTATTATTCTAAGCAATGGTCTTTGGGAGATTCGGGATTCGATATCATGATTCTGTTCGTGCAATTGCTGACCATGAAAATCGTCATCTTAACGAATATCATACCTAAGTTCTGAATGTCAAAAGAAGAGATTAAAATAATTGTCTTCCACTACAGGCACGATTCGTCATTCTTATAATTAAAAAACATTAATATTCCCTCTCCCCACCCCCGTTATTAGCTATTTTAACTCTTCCTCTAATATTATTTCGAGCTTCAACATTACTGCTCTAAAAGTAAACATTAAGTTCCATCCTGGCCTGCTAGATGGATGGAACGAACAGAACTATCGATCCCTTTCGAGAAGGAAAGTCAACTCTATTCATGTCACACTGGGATTCTTAATGAGACCACTTAGAACTGTCAAAGTTGTTTTATACGCCGGAGATAACCGTGCAGTTTCGTAGAACGTATCCCTCGTTTCTGTTGGGCAGTCACCGAACAAACTAACGTACAAACCAAGCAGTTGTGTTCATTGACATTGGCAGCAGAAGAGAAAGGTTTCAGTCCAACCTCTATCTGATCCAAACTTGGAGGATGGTGGAGGAGCTAATGGAGATAAGCACTCCCTCTTCTTCGATTCCCTTGTTACTTTCGAACCCTTTCGTATCTATTGCACCATACAGTGTGTAAAAAAGTAGTGTTCGGTCCGGTCAAAGTACTACATTGTGAACTTCTGCTTTCTACGTTTTCATACAAAAGTTTATCCCTTTAAAATTCATAGTTGAAATTGGATATATTTGATGTAAATGTGGACACATGTAACTGAACATTTTAATTTACGTGTTTAAATAATCATAACGAGTGAATGAGTTTTTTTTTTTAAATTTATTTAAGCAAAATCTTGAACATAATGTAGTATAAAGGGACGAGTTTCTTTATAGCATATCTCAGGCTTTATTTTTATTAAATTAAATTAAATTTTCTTCCATATTGTATTATTACTATTTATGTTCTCATTAATTTAATTGGTAATTTATTCGCTTAAATAAACCTTACAAAAATCTTACAGCCCTTTAATACGTTTGTATGTGTCATGAGTCCCAATATCATGATAATTCTTAATGTTAAATAGAAGAAAGACCACGGTAACCGAGGGGTCATGGTCGACATTGTTTCAGTAGTCATGGGTTTGAGTCCTGTCTCCACTAAAGACTAGTAATGCAGTTGAGCTGATTTTACCACGTAAAATCGTAACGTAATAGTTGAGCTGATTACCCACGTAAATTTGTCGGGGCTCAAAAACCTTCACCTTGGTGTTAAGAAAAAATGTTGGGTGCCACATCAGGTGTCGTCTTCGTCACTTGAGTGTGTTCAAAATAACGAAATTTGTAGAAAGCTACCCTCATGTTGTTTCTGAGCTCGACATTAGTAAGCGATCAGTCAATCAGCTACATTGAAGAAGCAATAGTATTTTAAAAGCCCCATAAAAATCATATCTGGAATATACTCAGGATAGACCTACAGCACAATATTAATTTCAAAGAATTTTTGGTGAGGACAATAGTCAATAAACAAGTATGCAGTACATTATTGCAGAAGATGAAATTGAATTAAAAGAATATTTTAAAGAGGTTAATAGCCTTTGTTGCTCTATATCCCATAAAAACAATCAATCCATCTGTATTATTAAAAATTCAATAGCATTCAAGTATTTATTAAAAGACTTTTGTATTATTAATTTTCAACAATTATTTTCAAAATTAATTATTTTTACAATATCAGGCTTAACTTTCTATTCCGTTAAAGCCAGTCTTTAGTAAGAGTATCTAATTTTAAAATGATTTATATATAGTATATATATTCGGATTCAGAATAGAGAGGGACTCTAAATTAATCTATTTTCAAATTAATGTTTTGCAAAGGCAGTTTACCAAGCGATGTAATAGGTTGTGGTCGTTAGCAAACTGATTAGTTTTTGGATCTGAGATTAATTAATTTTAATTCTGAATGTTGAAAATTGATCATCGCTTTTCGCTCTAATACAATAAAATAGTATCAAAGCAGTTTTTTTTTTTTTTAATACTAATGGCTTATCACAAAATTGGATTCATTTTAACCTCTTTTTCAATTTCTAGTTCAAATAATTTTACCAGTTTTGAGAAGAAAGCTAAATTCCATGCGAATGTGAGTTTTATGATTAGTTATTGATTGCATTGCTTTAATATGCATGAATCGAAATTTTGTAACAAAAAGAACATTTATTATATATTATCTGTTTTTTTTTCTCTCATAAATACTTTTTCCAAATATTGAAAGACAATAATGTGATAGAATACAGGTTGTAGAAAAGTTTCACTAGCAACATGTTGAATTTCATTGGTAAAACGTTGAAACTGTTTGCCAAAACTATATTTGGGAGAGAATGAATTAGAACTATCAAAAAGTGAATTTGTAATTCAAACTCTGAATTGTAACAATAACGATAATAGTCCAAATTATTATCAGGAGACACTAGCGAGCAATGTTTTCCAATAATAATATTTCAACATCAGTCGTTTAAGTAATATAAAATGTTTGATTTTACTAAAACAAAGGTCGACTAACACTTATATTTTAATTATGAATGTGTGTGTATATATATATATATATATATATATATATATATATATATATATATAATCAGTGTCAGTGCTTGATATGTCAATGGTGACTTTAATGATGATAATGTTCTAAATAGTAAAAAGGTGTTCAAAATATCCATAATTTTAACAACCGTTCGTGTTTAAACAGGATATGAATGGTTAGTAGCCGCTCTGTTAGAAATTAGATCCTCACGATATAATGAGTTATTGATATTCGGACTTCATGATGGTGAATCACGTAGTCAGTTTCGCCTGAATAATGCACAGTCTTGAATTTATCAAGCATTTATTCATAACAAATTTAAATTGATTCCCATATTAACCGAGAGAATTAGATAGATACTTCTAGTATTAACAAATACTGTAAAACTTTGTCAGGGTTTTCTTCATCTGTTACTTGTCTTTATCTGTAAAACCTCCCATATTTTAATCATGAAAAGTTGAAATTAATACTATTTGATGACAACACACTCGCACATTGAATAAAATGATTAGATCAAGTTAGTGAAACGTGTTTTACAATGTTGGTCCTATAATTCTAAAAAAAAAATCTTTAGGAAATGACTTATTGGCTATAAATTAAACATGGATTACAGTTATATGTAACAAGTTAATAGACCTTATAAATTTGATATTGTTACGAGTTTATGGCCGTCATTGTTTTGATTGACTGATTTTTGATAGATGTGGAGCAACAAAGGCTAAATGCGTTTGAACAAACGCTTAGAATACTGAATAAATTCTACTCATACCGCCTCACTTGGGTTCGAGTGAGTAGATTAAATGGAAATGAGGGCTGGATCCTTGAATCCTAAGGATTTTTTTGATCGTTTATTAAATTACGAATAATTACTTCTTAGATGGAGCGAAGAATTTCGTCATTGATAATGAATCGATGACGACTCACATTGATTCAATATTTCTAGTTCTACCATTAACTAACTTATTTCTAATTCTCTAACTCTTCATTATTCTTTAAAGCGCTGTTTATAACTGTAATTTATTGAATCAATTTACTACTTCATAGTTTCAATCTAATCAACACTCACCACATTTATTGGAAGTGATTTCAATTTAAACAATTCGAAAAGAAAAGTCCCCATGGTCAATGAAGAGAAAATCGTGATATAGAGCAGAGTCAAGGTTATTTTTTTTTACTGTTTTTCGTAATGCCTGCTTAAACAATTTTTTAAATAATACATAACACAAGTATAATTAAATTCATACACGTTTTTGTGCGAAACTGGAATTGTGAAGAAATTAAATCCTCTTCTAAAAAATTAAAAAAGA
>BMAW01122535.1:28056-111549 GCA_019974015.1 Nephila pilipes | reverse complement strand
ATATTGCGCAACTATTGTCTTCTTAATCTGCATCATCAGTTAACCAAAAAGAATACTAATTAGCGTGAAGTAAGCGTTTCTTCCGAGTTCCATTTTCCACAGAAGCACTAAGACAAAATACCTTCTTCAAATTCCTAATGTATTTTTATTCTCACAAGCAAAACATTCTTTAAGTTCGAAAACGTTTCCAGGGTTAACAACAAAAAGAAAAGAAACTTACAATTCTGTCACAAAATCAATTATTAAATTAAATATTAAAATAAGAAAAAACGATACATTATTAAAGTGAATTCTAATATTCTGTTAGGATATTAAAATAAAAGCAGACGATAAAATATTATATATATCTTAACAAATGTAAGTATACTTTAAGCAAACTAAATGTAATTATTATGTAATTATAATGTGTATTGGGATGTCAATCTTTTGAACCTAATACCATGTATCAATTATTTTATACCCACGCATTTTATGACTCCATTTTCTCAAAACATGTTTTCTCAAACATAACATTTCAACATGTTAGTATATGTTGAAAAAGAAACCAGGATTTACGTTCCTTTCTTATTTGATTGAATGGCAAATAAACACATGTATCTACAAAGCATCTTTATTTTATTGTTCTTAAAGTAACTTGATATTAATTAAGTTTATTGATTTGATTAAGAATTTTGTCTTATTACAATGCAGCTTTGAATGAATAATTTTCTTGTTTTTTTTTGTTATTAATCAACACAACAGATATTTTTCTTCAGAAATCCAATATTCTTATTGTGTAATACACCCCCAGCGTTTTGTCTGCTTGAAATAATTTCATCAACTATGTCTTTTAAAAATTTTCATTCTAAATCTAAAGCACATTCCTCTGAATATCGATTAATTGATTCTTTTAACGAGCGTTCTCTCTTTTTTTTTTTTAGATTACTATTGTTCATCATATCCTTCATATCATGCGATAACAGTTAAAACCCGGAACTATAAGAAATCATTTTATTCTTTTATAGAAATAATTCCTACATTTACCTGTCCTATAATTCTCATTCCAAACTCAATAAAACGAACGAAAAACTTAAAACAAAACGCTAACATGAATTCACGTACATGAACATGATCCCTTTTTGCAAAATTTATAGTAAAAAGAACCTTAAACGTTTTCACTGAAAACAGCCAAGAATGCACGATCTGGTTTGACATTTAATGTTTGTTCCGGGAAAATTTCACTTTCAACCGTTTTTCCTTTTTTACTTTTTTTGCGGCTTTCCTTTTTACTACGCCCACGAAAGAGTTTGAAATACTGTGCCACTTTGCTTCGAAAAAGGCTCCTACATTTAGAGGCATTGATAAATTTTTGTTGCTCTTTTCTGCCGAGTTTTCCAGTTTTTTTTTTTTTTTTTTCCTTTTCTTTTTCTTTTTGTGAAAAGAGTTTTCTTCGCAAGAGCAGCAACAAGTGTATGAAAGAAATACGCAATTGAGACGAAAAGGGATTGAAAGAGGAATAAAAATATTCTGAATGAGAGTCAATGGATAGATTTCAGCAGTTCTGTGAATGTGATCGTGAAGTAATAAATAGGGTTTTTATTGCTGATCGATTGCTCTTTACGTTAAACGTTTTCATGTTTACATAAAGTGCTTTCTTGACTTTTTTTTGTGTGTGTCTTGGAATACAAAAGTAATGTTTGCCATGTAAAAATATTTTTAAAAATTGCAAACACAAAAGACTAGTATGAACACTCAGAACATATTATATTAAGAAGCAATTTAGTTTGTTGAATTAGAGTCGTGGGGGTAAGGTTTTTAACCAAAAGGGATTATGGTTTGTAAGTCTTTTTTAGGAATAAATGTTCGCAATATGCACTGGAATCTGAAAGTTAAGCATAACTTGTAAAATGGGAACAAATGTGAGTGAACGTATGAAAAATTTGTTCGAAATAATTTGTGAATAATATTTCGTTGAAAATGATACTTTGTCTTCATGTAAAACATTTAAGTCAATGTTTTTAAGCGCAAAACACCTGGGCACGTCGGAACGCGGATAAACTGACTCACAAGGTACAAGCACTTCATTCAGGTGTCGAGCAATTCATGTGCCAAGGAGCATTGTTAACCATTGAACAGAGCGAATAACGACGCAAAGACGACAACTGGACCCGTTTGCTAAAGGAAGAATCATTGAAAGGCTTGAATCTGAGCAATCACAAACTAAAGTAACTCGAATTCTGAATGTCCCTGAATGTGGGATCTCAAAAATGTAGCAGAAGTTTCAAAGTGTGGGAAATAATAAGCGACGACTAGTACCAAGTTGGCCAAGTGTCATAACTGTTCGCCATAACCGTCATCTGGAAATAACTAGGACATCATAGGGTTTATTGTTTCAGAGATCTGGATTCAGAGCTAAAAGCCACCACAGGAGCACGATTTTCCAAAATATAGGGTTTATTGGTACAGGAATGACACGCCCCCAGGATATCTTAGTAATCCTTCTCTATTTCCGATCCTCTTTCTTGTCAACCAATTTTTCTTTTTTCCGTTTTTCAAACATCTAGATCGCAGTTACACCTTGTTTGGCGCAGCATAGCCGTACCTTTCTCTAGGACCATTAAACTTTACCATCACTCACCCTATTATCCTGACAATCGCAAATTTCTTTTGTAATATTAATTGATGCATATTTATCATATTGATAAGAGCAGATGTCCATTGAAAGGGGAGTCCATATGAGAAGGGTTCCTTGATTTTTTTCCCCTTCTGATCAGGGGGTCCGTTGTCTTTTCTTTACTGATAATGGGTCATGAAGCTTAAAAAGTTTACGAAAGCCTTTGCTCCAGAATTTTATAATGGACAGTTGGCAACGAGCCTCGTAATGTATGAGGAGAAAATTCTATCCTCACACACGTTTCTAATTTCCCCACCCCACAAAAGTGATTAGTTAGAAGTCTAGTTGAATTTAACGATCAGCAGTTCCCGGAATTCCGTTCAGAGATCTGTTCTGAAATGAAAACCTGATCTCACGAAGCATTGGTCATGAAACTCAAGACTTTACTACTATGGTATTGCTTTATTTTAAAAAAGACTGAAGGACTGATAATTCATTCGGAAATTATGACATTAAGACAAATAATTTTTTCATAGTAGAATCACATCCAACAATCTCTAGTTACCAGGGCCATCAATCTGTCATATATGTTGCTAAATTTCATTTTTAGGTAAAATAATCATAAATACGAAAAAGTTCCAGATATAATTCTAAGTAATTTATAAGATTAAAAACTTTTAATTCACATATCGGAGACCGCAGTAGCTTTGTGATTAGCGAGTCCGCTACTATTAGCGGACTCGCGGCTTCCGTTTTCGTCGTGTCGTATGTTCAAGTCTCGAGGCCACTGAAGATCAACCGTGTAGCCGGGACTGATGCACGTTAAATATGTCGTGGTTCAAAGTCCTTCCGATGGCGTGGTGTGGAAGTTAGGAGAGGGAAATTCTAGATCAGGTATCGTCCTCGTCACTAAACCGAAATTCAAAATTACAAGATCCGTCACCAACAGCCCTCGTGTTGCTTCTAGCGTGACGTTAATAAAACCAACCAACCATCACATATTAGAATAAAATGAAAAATTTCAAATAATCTCAGGCTTTTTAATGACTCTGATGGAAGGAAGGCGAATTTCAATTGTACTCCCAACAACATCTCAAATATGTCTATAGGATTAAAGTCTGGTGATCTGGATGACCTATCCACCTGGCTAATATTCTAACTTTCCGGAATTTCATCGACAGGATGAGCCCTATGGGTACGAGCATTGTCCTTTACAAATTTGAAAGAAGGGAAAACTGATCCCTGAAAGAATGAACATAGAGCTCCAAGATTTAATCCAAAAGTTTCATTGCAGTTGCAGAGCTTTTGTCAGAGACAGCGTACAACGTGACGGCTGCCCAGACCATCAAACCTCCGTAGAGACATGTAAAGAGTCCCTGGTTCCCTCCTGATGAAAATACGTCGAGAAGCAGTGGTTTGTCTGGATTTGGATTATTCACTGAAGAGATCTATCTCCCCTGACCCCTATTCCAGTGTTGATATTCTCAGCCTGCTAAACCAGCTTTTCTCAACGAAAAGTGAGCCGGACTCTTACAGCGAATGCACTTGTGAACAAATCTCTCTCAAGTAGCCTTCTAGAAACAATAACCTTTGAAACTTGCGTTCTTGGACGGCTTTCTCATTATGAATCCAATCTCATTAAACTATATCCATAAGAATGCACTCAACGCTGGTCGTTTCAATAAAGTCTTGAACAATCCACATTTAAAAGTGCACTGATTCAAGTCTTCTGATGATTCGTCATCTCATCCCACAGACGCGTGTTTGCGTACGTAATCAATACTAAACATTTCTATCTTTGTATGGAAGTATTAATTTTACTTTTCATTCAGAAAAGTAAAATTAATACTTTCATACATTTACTTTTTAAAATTTGACTTATTTGGCGAATTTTTTTAATTTTGAACATAAAAGTAATAAACTTGTTTCAAAATCTTAGAAATTAAAGCTCGAACTTTATAGTAGGTAGGTAGTAGGTTCGAGACCTCATTCTCCAAAAGACCATCGCATTGGAAAATGAGAATGTAGGAGTCAAAAACAAATAGTCCTCAAACTCCCTACACGTAAGGTGTAAAAATATGAAGAAAGAAGCATTTAATCACATTTAAAAATCACAATATATGTTGCTAACTGTTTATTGCATAGTTGAGAGCAATAAACAGTTACCAACATATATTGTGATGGGTCCAGAAAAAAACAACAGGTGAGGAGGCAATTTTTTTTTTATAAAAAACTTCATAAAAACTTAACCATGTTTGTTTATTTCGTTTATTATTTATGCTTATTAAGTCCTTAATCGAAAACTAAACTAAATATTAAATCAGGTATCAAGTTCAAATTTTGAACTAAAAACTTACAGTACGATAGATAACTCGGTCCTGTGCTCGGAAGCAACAAGCAACTTTGAAGTGAAATATGAATATAAATACTTTCTGATTAGGTTAGGATTTCCTGCTCATGTATGTGATTTTGTCTGTGCTTGAAATTATTACAGGAAGAGGGAGGGGAGGGCACGTGCCCCCGTATCCCCCCGGTTCCGCCCCTGTCCGAGAGTGATATTAATAAGGTAAAATCCTTTCAATCAAACATATTGATTACAAGGACTTATGACCTTAAGCATTAATGTCCGTCTTTAGCACAAAATGCGATCGCTTAGTCATCGACTTCACCTTCAGCTCCAGAAATAACAGACTCATATTTTTCAAACACGTTTCATTGCAGTTGATTTAACAGGAGAGAAAAGAGCATAAAGATTAATAAGAGTGATAGAGCAGTGGCTATCAAACGTTTTGCTGAATGTATCCCTTTGTCATGACCTTAGGTTTGGATCAAGTATGAAAATATGTCCTCAAAATATGAATATAGTGGATGTCTTATAGGATTTTTATTGAAGGCTGGCGTTTTAAATATGTTTTTATCATCAAAAACTGGGATTTTTTTTTTGGTTGTTCGTTTTTATTTAGTACTTCCGTGTGAATAAATCCTTGGCTCAATTTTCTTTGTTTGTGAATTACGTAGGTTTTGTTTTTATTTTGTTTCTTTTATTTCAAGAAAGGGCCTTTTAGATTGGATTTTTTAGGAGATAAATTCTTAGCTTCGGTTTTTTAGAATTATTGATACTTTCATATCGTTTGTGCACCCTAGATGTTGGTGAGCTACAGTTTGAAGACCTTTAGTATATCTGATAACAATAAGTATCAAAATATCTGATAACAATAAGTATCAAAATATCTGATAACAATACAAGTAACTATTCACATCTTTCAGTAACATTCGAATAAGTTCAAATTTGATGCTTATAAATGCTTAATAATTGTATCATACTTGATGCTAGAATGCAATCTTGATATTTTAAGATAACTGATAAATTTAATTACTAATGTCTCAAACAATATTAATTAAATGTATAAAAATAAATTATATAAAGAAAAAATTCTCCCCTTCATTATAAATAATCCCCCCCCCCCGGTATTAAAGGAATTTAATCCTTGCAGTTATTTTGAAAGTTTTACATCTATAACTAATTACATTTGTTATATATATTAAATGTAGATATTTATAGGTGTAAATATTTATATTTAATAAAAATATTATACATTTACATAGATTGTTTGTTTCAAAAATATAACATCTACCTGAAACCAAAGTAACCATAAAACTGGAAAAAATTATTCAATAAAAACTTTAAAAAAAAGGATAAAGAACTGTCTTACCTTCATATAATTATCCACTCGTATGTCTTAATAATTGTTAATAGTTCTAAGAAAAGTTCGATTGATGGTATATGCACCATTAAAAGACAATAAAGTCTCAATTTCAATATCTAACATTATCAGAAATCATTGTGCAGGATATATCAGTCATTCTCTTTCTTGATTTTACTTGCTGAACCTAACAGTTACGTTAGAATATAATGAAATTTTCCGCGGGCTTACTTTCGTAGATAAAAAAAAAAAAGCATTGCAATCATACAATAAGCATTGGAAGAGGTCGCTTCATGAATAAATACAATACGATATGTATAAACTTGCTTCCTGTTTATATCTCTTCATGTTACGCAATGTAGCCAGCAACACATCGAATACTGCAATTAGAATTTTTTTTAAATGCTTTATTTTAACTCCATAGTAGCCCATGACTTATAGTTATAGATCCTCCCCTTCCATCATGCTTCCTTGGAAAGAAATGTGATGAGCTAAGGTCAAAGTTCCTTGGAAATGACCCTATTTTCAACGAATTCAGTTTCGTTTATCACTATTGACTTCACCTTTCGACATTATAGCGGATACCGAAAACCTTTAGGGAATCTATCTAAAGTTTGAAAAGCCATTGGTTGAAAAGAAAGTCTGAATTGGAATATTTTTATTAGAGCTACCTGCCACTGTTTCAGTACCTGTGTGAAAGAAATTATATCCTTCTTTGAAGGTCAAAAGGACTTTGTGAATACAAATTATTGAGACGTTACCCAGTTTCGTATAAATCTAGATACGTCAACAGCCAAATTTATTACATTATAATAAAAAATTGATTTTTGAAAACAAAAATTGGTGGTCATGAGTGAGTGAAACATCTTATAGAATAATTGGATAATTTCATAGTAAATCTAATACGCCTTAAAAATCTTACGTGGCATGGTGTGAAATTTGGATGAGTATGACAGCAGAATAATTTTTATTACGAATTACAGTATTTTTAAATAGTGAATCTCGACATTATTAATGTATGGAGCTGACCCCCCCGTTGGCGTGGTGTGGGTGTCAAGAGAGGGGGGGCAGCTTAGGTGTCGTCCTCGTCACTTGACCGTGGTTCAAAATTACGAGGTCCGTCGCCCATAGCCCTCGTGTTGCTTCTAGTGCGACGTTAATAAAAACTAAACTAAACTTAATCAAATGCAATAAAGAGCATAAAAAAAAGAATGAAAATTTTATGATGGTTTCTGTAGAAATATATCACCTTCCTCCCTTCTCCTAGATTTTCTGAAATATTTTAAGCCTATTTAAATGAATTTTTTACAGGTTTTCAGCTCTTTAAAAACTATTTTAAAATATTTTTAAAAATTAAAGTAAAAACGTAATTTTAAGGGAGAAAAAACCATTATTATTATTATTGCTTTTTCGGATGCCTTTTATTAAATTCAAATAAATACAATAATACAGAGAAGGGAAATAAAAATTGCATAAGATTTACACTACGCTCACGAATTCAAAATGTGTGGGAAGCGGAAGAGATAGCCTTTGTAACAATAAACAGCAACACGTGACTTGAGTAAGATTATAAAAGCACAAAACATCAAATAAATTTAAGAGTATTACATAAAATTATGAACCAGCGAAAACGTTAAGACAGTATCTCAAATAGTTTACGTATTATTCATTTTTTAAATGGAGCTGAACAAATCTGTAAAACAAATTTTAGGTATGAAACTACGCTTACGGAACTCTGCCCCAAGGAAGACTTCTTTTATCATTTCTGCCAGAACACTTATTTGATAACACTTTGTATCAGAATCATCTGTGTATACTTTGTTCTTTAAATAACTCCAAAGTGAGTAAAAAAAAAGGGGGGGGGAATACTTAAACTAACCTTCAGTTTGTTTATCCACGGATGCAATTTCGAAAGGTTTTAAAAATAGCTTGCGTCACATCTACTGTAGTCTAACACACGTTGGTATAAATTTTTAATTCCAGTATGCTGGAACCAAAGGGTACTAAAGAAACGATATTCTGAATTTTTTATTCTAGGAGACAGGAATTGTTAGAGCATTGCGCAAAACAAGTACGCAGAATCAGGTTTATAAGAAAGAAAATTCTGCAAAAAAAGGACCAAAAATATTTTTGAAAAATGGATAGACTTTTCGAAGAGTGTTCGTATGCGTTGAATTTAACTTTAGATGTTTTTAATTGAGGTACATCAAAAAAATAAAAAAAAAATAAGCATATGTCGATGGAAAAGTTTTATTTGGAATTCCTTTGCTTTTTATTAAACTTAATATTATGCGAAGATTTTGCGTAACGTTAAGTTTGTTAAACCTCAAAGATTTTGCAATGAATTAGAAAATATAGATAACGAAGTGAAAGGAATGCAAAATGACGTCACACACACAATTCACGACAATATCGAAATATGTTGACTTCTTTCCTAGACAGGCTAAAAAAAAGAAGCCTCGCTAAGAAGAATCTGTTTTAAGATAACGAGACAAAATGGTGGTTTCACAAATCGGTTCATTTTAACTCAACTTTTAAATATTATTCTCAGAATTTCCCCTCCCCTAAAAATAAATTTAATACATTAAGAAAAAAGAAAAGAAATTTGGGGCAATTTTATTTGATTTTTATTTCGTTTCATCAAAAGCCTGTAAAAAAAATAGAAGAATAAATTATATTTGTGTAAAGTTTTTTCTGCAAGCGGAATAACGTTACAGAATATGGTTCCAGTATAAAAATACGTGCTGGATTTAATGGAACAGTAAACAAGACATTAAAAAAGTGATGGCTGTAATGAGAACGTCATTTATGATTGAAGTATTTTATTCCTTTGATGAAAGAGAGAGGTAATAAATAGCAGAGAGGATTACATGGTAAAAAGGGAGCATGCCACAGATGTAGTTTCACCGAATCTTACCTGGCCTCGAATTTATGTATAGAGATTTTCTTTAGGTCATGTGATATTGGGTGAAGGGATTTTGAGGGATTTCTGCTGACATCGAAAAACCTAATAGATATTATTCCTACAGATCTGCGACCATGGGAAAAGTTGATTAATAGATTTTACGCGTGCGTGATTACATAAATTAAAGGATAAATTGGAAGAGTATCAGAAAAGAAGAATGAAATCTTTACTGTTTGTTAAGGAATAGGAAAATAATTATTTTTACTACAATAATAACAACAACACATACACAGATATATATATATATATATATATATATATATATATATATATATATATAAATTTTATCGTTCAATGTCAAAAAGAATAAAGAAAATTTAAAAAAATCAAGTTTTTTAATAATAGTGAAATAACTTGAAAGATCCATTAACACTTTATTAACTGTGTATTCGCTTAAACTTAACACTTAACAGCAAAAAAAAAAAAAAAAAAAAAATCTGTCCAATAACAATAATCTTTGTATGGTAGCTACATTCTGCGTTTTAATCTAGGTGAATCTGATTATATATGAAAAATAGCACCATACACGTTTAAGTTGGTTGCCAGCGATGACTAAGAATAGTTGAGTAAACGGTAAATATATCTAATCATCTATCTGCTTTTTTTAAACTGTTGTAAACGTTGTCTATTTAACGAACGAAGCTTTGAAATTCCTGATAGCAACTGAGTATGATTCGAATTTGTAAAAAAAAAGAGAGAGTATGCAAGTAATGAAAAAAAGATAACAAATGTTAGGAAAGTGTAGATTGCAAATAGACAAATATTCTTAAAGTACTAAATAGATCAGAACTGATTGTGGTTGTTTGTTAACGTCGCACTGAGAAGCAACACGAGGGCTGTTAGCGACAGACCTCAACATTTTGAATCTCGGTCAAGTGACGATGTCGAAACCTGAGCTGTCATTCCATCCCTAAATTTCCACACCAAGCCAACGGGAGGACTTGGGACCTCGACAGATTTCACGTGCATTAGCCCTGCCGCACGGTGCGTCTTTAGTGGCATCAAGGCTTTCTTGTAAATTCGAATCATACTCGGTTGATATCAGGAATTTAACAGCTTCATTCGTTAAATAGACAACGCTCACAACAATTAAACAAACAGATAGATGATTTGATATATTTACACAACTATTCGTAGTCATCGCTTGCAACCAAGTCTCGACGAAAACAACGCCGGCCGCGAGTCCGCGACCATGACCGCTAGACTATCGCGGCCACTAGGAAGGATTGAATACGAATAGATAATTAGTGCGTCTTGTATCCTTTATATCAGGGGTATTCAACCTTTTACACTTTGGGGAACCCTCTGATTTTACTATTTACTTGAAGGAACCTCACGATAAGATGAGAAAAAACAGGATACCAAAGCTTTATTCTACTCAAATTTGCAAAATTATTATTGCATCTTTGATCTTTATTTTATCACAATACAAACATCTTAATAAGATAATTAATGGAAAGATAGACATTGGCGTTTTTTGGTTTTCTAAAATTTATTCTATGAATAATAAACTAAAGCAGCAATATTTTAAATTATAACAAATTAATAAGAAGAATTTTTTTTAAAAATGATTTGGCTGTGATTGCTTTTTATTGAAAAGTCTTTTTATGTCTGGAATAATTGCTGAAATCTGCAACCTTATATCTTCTTCAGCATCCAATCTGTTTCTGTATTTTGTTTTTGTCGCAACGTACAAAGAGTTTATTTAAACTTTTCTTTATATAAACTTTTGCTCCAAAAAAAAAGGCGCATTAACACTTCAATGCAAAGAATGTCTTAACAATTTACATTTATGTATGCAAAGTATCCGTTTGGGTATTGGCAATTCTTAGTTACCATCATAAGTGTAAACTTTTGTTTTACGCTTTACTTTTATTTAATTATATAAGGCATCTGATATTCATGTCTATCAGCATTACTCGTAGATACCTTCATATTAAAGAAATTAATTATTTGTATTTCGTCAAGATATGCGAATGTTTGTATAAAGTGTGTGTGTGTAGAGAAATTAACATTTTTTTTTTTTGGGGGGGGAGTAAGTTATCGGGTTGCTAAACATCGTATCGTGTTTATTTTACTTGAATAATAATTAAATTTAAGTAGTAAATAAATAAAATCAAAAGTAAATATTTATGAAAAAATATTTAAAAATTAAATTAATATATTTCATTGTTTTGGTCCTATATGATATGGTCGTGTAAAGTTTAAATATACTTCATATTGTTAAATATATTCTTGTATTTAATTTAAGGCACCCGTGTAAACAACAAAGATGTTCATAGAGAAAATGAAGATAGAAAAGGTAACGGAACTATATAAATAATCCTTCTAATAAATATACTCTGAATTTAAAAAAAATTGGTCAGAGACGAGCAATAAAAAGTGATGAAAGTGTGCTGCCGATATATATTTATAATACGGAAGCATAAATTCCTTTAGGAAACAGTTATTTTAGGGAAGAAATTTTTAATTCCTATGATAGTCCTGCGTTATCGTCAGGATGGCCGAGCGGTCTAAGGCGCCAGATTTAAGCTCTGGTTCTCGAAAGAGAGCGTGGGTTCGAACCCCACTTCTGACAGTCGCTTATTTAGTTTTTTTAATTCCTATTTATTTTTGCAAAATTCCATTTTAACTTTATTTAAATCAGTAGCTTGATATTATCACTCAAGGTATTGAAAATATTTCCAGTCTCTAAAATATTCAGTACTGATAAAAAGTTAAGAGACTCAAGCGTGCTCTAGAGAACCTATTAACTCAAGAATATTTATCACTGATACAGAGATGATACTCAAGTCCTTGATTGGTCCGTCCAATTCTTCTCACCCACCCGCTCGACAGTACTGAATTCTTTAAGTGAAGTGACTGTCTAATTCTCTTTTACTGTTAAATTGTTTTTCTTATCGTTTTAAAAAGGTTTCCACTATTATTATCTGAAGAATACAATTGTATTCATACTTTTAATTTTTAAAGTTTTACTTTTTCAACTTACAATTTCTTTTAAATTTAAATTTTTGAGCAAGTGTAGATTCCAGACTCAAATTACATTGTTAGATTGGCGACCAAAGTCCGGAAGGTTTACGAGCTTCATGAAAATTCTTCACATCCTAATAGATTATTGTGGTCACGTGGCTGCAGTGGTATTCTTTTTTAAAGCTGCAATCCCATTCAAAATCCCATTTCTTGAAAAAATATTTTTTTTGTTGTAAAGCAATGCTTCGTATCGGGTATGAAAAATTAGATTATTTTCTACGATGAGAGTGGTTCATAAAGTATCTGATTTTGTCACCATGTGGCGTTGTTAATACAAGCTGACGTTACCATTCCATGCTGCCATCTGTTAAATGGTCCCAAAACAAATGTGACACTGATCAATCGGTTAGTTTTGATTTGGCATCTATTTGCTTCCAAATCAAAGTTTGATTGGTGGAACATCGAATTATTGTCTTCATTTTGCGTCGAATAGTCACCATCGAGGAAATCTGATTCCTCATTATACTTCGAAAATAAGAGACAGCGATTACATTGGGTAATCTGCTTTAATGAAGGAGAAGATGGTCTCATCGTCCGGAAAGGTTATGGTGGTGGTTTTTTTTTTTTTTTAATGCTAAGAGTGTCATACTTATGGACTTTCTAGGGGAAAAAAAAAGAAAACAGATAACAATGCAGCGAGTTACTCCATTCCTATTGCTAATACCTTTTTATTCTACTCTTAACATGGGTAATTTTGAAATCGCCCACGTTGAGCTGTTCAGTATTGTTCCGTGTACTAAATAATTAAAAAACAAAAACATGACAACATAGTAAACGTACGATCGGCTTCCAAAGGTACTAAAAATGTTTGTTGGTGCTGCACGAAGAAAATGACAATTTAGTAATTTCCCCTTGTAATACATCAGCCAAAGCATTAATCTCCATGAAGAACAAATGTGACCTATGAATAGTTTTAACAACACTTGAGGATTTGAATTGAAGGAGACAAAAAAAAAAAGATAATTTATTTATAACATTTTTTTGTTATTATTTTTATTATTACTTAAAGAAATTATTTCCTTGCTTTGAATGTTCTTTTAATTTCCCATGCAGAATTCGAAATTTCATTTAAATTTCTTATATTACATGATGTAATTATCCATTTAATTTTTAAATAAAGTAATGTTATTATGAAAAGTATGAAAGCAGATTGAAGGAACTAAAGATTGGAGAGAAAGAAGATAATTTAGTTATAAGGATTTCAAGTTTTGAGAAGCATAGAATATATAGGGTTAGATTAAGGATTGTTATTTCTTTTAAGTTTCCGTCAGAATAAATAGTTTGTATATAGTTATGTGCTTGTATTTTAAGGGTTATGTAATTCAAATTCGACATATTTCATGGAACTGGGTCATTTTTGGATTTCTTTGGAAGTTTGCAAAAATCAGTGACATTACTTTACACTGTATTTAAATTGCAATTTCTAAGAACCTTAAACTGGTACTTAGAGAGTAATTTCATTATCTAACTTGTTATTATGTACAATACGAGTATTCTATAAATATCTCATAAAATCTTATTTATGAGTTTAAAACTTTTTTTCCTTCTATTTATTGTTAAACCTCCTGGAATTCTATAGCTTCCTTTTTGACATTATTTTTGTTAAAGTAACTCAAGGGGAGGGAGGGGAATTAATGTGACATGTGCTGTTTACTCTCACTGGTAATTTTATTTTAACGCTTTTTTATGATTTTTGAGGATTTTTTGTGTACCACACACACACATTTTAATGATGCAAAAATCTGTTGGATTTTTTTTCCTCTGTACTTTTTTTTCACTTTTCTTGATAATCGAAATATTTTATCTGTGTAATTGATTTCCAGGATTAAATTCATATTTCCACTAATTTTTAGTTTTAATACATTCCAGTTTGAACCACTTAATAGATTATAAAATACTGTCTTCCGCTCTTAAATTAATAAGATGTAGTTTTCATAGCCACAAACAAAAATCTTTAGCATTTTTACATTTCATTGAAGAATATATGTGTCTTAACAGTGCTGATAATTTAAATTTTATTAATTAAAAAAAAATTTTTCATCGGAAAAACTGTTTTTTAAAACCATTTTTATACAGTCTAAATACGAGATCCACATCGTTTATAACACCGGTTTTGATAGGGACCGGTTTTCGTGACAGTATTTTTCTCACACTGATGGGATAGTTCACGTGCTTCTCATACATTTTCACTGCACCTACATAAAGTGTGAAAGACTTTTGCGGATAATTTTGAAGATGCAGTGTACACCCATGGAAGCTATGTCTTATAAAGCTCCTTTGAATTGATTCAAGCACATTTTATTCATTGAAAACTTTATCCAGTTGCTTCTAAGTTGCAAAGTATAAAGAAATAACTCCACACAGTTTATTAAAAAATGTTATTTATATCTTCTTATTTCTAACAAATCACACACTAAAATTGGTTCTATGATCTAGGTTTTGGGATCTGAAATAGAAAAGAACACAGGGCTTATCCGGGAGGGGGGGGGTTCAAAAAACCCATGACATAGACCCACCCTTCCCCCCCCCCCCCCCACCAATTTGGATGAGAAAAAAAAATATTTTATTGAATCAAATCAATTTTCATTTCCAGTTATGATTAAGAGAATATCGCAATTCCTCACTGTGTAATTGTAAGCTTTGAGTAATAGTTGTGTTTGTTATAACGAATACTAAATCCCTTAGTTTAATGCTCTTGTTCAAGATAGTCATCTCTGCTTACTCATAAGTTCATAATGAAATCGTACTTTTAAAGTTTCGTTTTATTAAAGGAATAATATAATCGTTTTTAATATTTAGAATATCAATTATTATTTATATATGCCCTATTATTCAATATAATGAGAAAGTAATCTATGTATTTCTGTGACTTGAATTTTGCAAAACTAATTATTTCTTTTAATTCAACTGACAATTTCGTACGTAATTTCGTTTATACAAATATATGAAGTCGAATCTCCCTATATCAAGCTTATCACGGAAAAAAAATCGAAGCATGGAAATTTTTATATACAAAAATAAAAACAGAAATTGTATTAGGATTTTCTCACTAAAAGCAAATATGTATAGCTTATTTTTTTAGGGACAAAAAAAGACTTAAGACATTAAACTATCCCCAAAAAGTTTATTTTATATATATATATGTGTGTGTGTGTGTGTATGTGTGTGTGTGTAATTTACCAATTTGCTAACGATTTACTTAAAACTGAATGCTTGTGCGCAAAAAATGAAACAAAATATTTACTTACTTTTGGCCAAAGTAATTCCTAATATTTTTTTGAACATAATATTTTGCCGAAAGCTGTTTCAAAATAACGTTCACCTTTATTCAGAGACATAAAATTTTCTTCAGGAACGTTAGAAATAAATCTAAAGCCACGTCGGAAAATTTGGAATGCTTCCCTCACTCACATCACTTAATGATTAATTCATCTTTATTGTCATTATCATCCTTGGGTACATATTCCAAAATGTTATACAATATGGTATGATTAGAGGCATAATCAATCGCAATTATGGTCTTGCCCACAAGCAAAAATTACTTGAAATCGATAACTGTTCGATACATAGAAGTTCGATTATCTGTATATATATATATATATATATATATATATATATATATAGTGATGAAATAATCCATCAATGGATTTTACCTTAAAAAGAGATTCATGGATTGAAAAAAAGTTTAGGGACCACAGATATAGGATGGAATCAACCGAAATATTTTAAAGCCTATTCCATTAGGAAAAAAATTGTCTATAACACAAATCCAGTTTAATCAATGGAATAAAATAGGTTATATGTTCCTTTATTTTGATGTTTTGCAGAGGAAACAAGCTATATATATATATCTTAATGCATTCAAATTGTTACATCAGTTTATTTCACGGATGCAACAGTAGAAATGCTTCATTTGAAATCTTAATATATTCTTTTCTCAAAGATTTTATCATACAATATAATTTTATATCAATCAACTTTCCAGTAAGAGGTTTTATGGATTTTAAATGTACAATATTTAACAATTATCGAATGTTTGAATATTACTCACTTAAAATTAAACAAATATTAACAGACTTTAGAAGAACGTAAGAATTAGGTCAAAAACTAAATTAAATTGAAAAATGGGGAGAAACAAACAAACGTATTTTATACCGTGAAATAATTCTCAGTCACTTAAATGATCTAATTTTCAAAATTTTACTAGCAAAAATGTAATATTTTTTGTAGAGTTTGGAATAAGCTATAAAATTGTTAAAACTTCTGCATTACCGTTCCAAAACTGTGTAAAACGTCATTTTTGTTTCGTTTTAAGAAGATTCTTTTAATGTACCTCATAGTTAAAGCAATTTAATTCACGGGATTTTTATTGTTCTTTTTCAAACAGTTAAATTTTAATGGCATCAAAAAAAGATTTTGAAATTTTTTTTTTATTATTAAAGTTCCCTAATAAAAATTTGTTTAATTAATGTTATGAACACAGATTTTTTTCCCTCTTAATAACATTATAACGGGAAAACTAATTCAAATTTATTTTTTAGATGATTTTTATATTCTAGATTATTCTATTTTCTAGATAATTTTGTATGTGTTTTAGAAAATTTTAAAAAGTTTTATTTATTTATTAATATTTTAAAAAATAATTTCAAATGCATTATTTTTTATTAAAAGATTGCCAAATCTTTCATTTGTCTCCTTGTTAAGCATTTCTCATTCATAATGAAATTTCTTAAACCGCCTGTTGCAATTTTTTCTTCAATTGTTAGCTTGCTTATAAGATCTTTAAAAGCTGATATGATATTTCTTTTTCAGACGAACACACGAACGCTATGCATTTGCAACAAACAATCCAAGAAAAGAAAAAGGGGGGGGGGGGGGATAAAAAACGAACCACCAATAAAATTCAAAGAAAAACCCTCCTTTCTCCCACCATAAGAAACGTCAATAAAAAACCTACACCGTAACCTTGGGGCTCAAGAGTTTGGTCAACAGCCCTAACAATAAAATCAAAATGGTCATAGTTCACGGGCCACGAACTCCTAACTGCCAGTAAAGCACTCCCAGAGCTTTTTCAGCTGCGATTCAGGTTTCTTCTACCTTACCAACATCATCTGAATTCTAAATCGCTCTGATGGCATCTATCCATTCTGTTCCCTTTTACAAAGATTTTTTTTCTCTGCAGCTACCACTGAATAACTAGCGTGCTTGAAGCTTTGCAAGAAAGTCTCTGCAAGGCGGGAGAAAATAAAGAATCAGAAAAATCGACTATCACAAAGGGGAAAAAGGAAAAAAAGAAAATTCGTAAAATAGTCTTTTTGTGCTTGGCCACAGAAGTACAATAGCATTTGTTGATCCGGATTACGGGTTTTCCTTTGTTATAGGATTTTACTTGTTAGGCTGTTCGTGAAAAATTGTGGTGCTGCCATCTACTTTATAGAACTTGAACTAAAACTAATGATAAGGTATCGGTAATATTGCTCGCATCATAAAATTATTCAAATTATGCAAATTTTCAAAGCAAATTTCATAATTTTCGAAAATTCTCCAAAGTATATCCTCTATTTTTCATTCTTATTACATCATACAAAAATTTAAAGTCAAAATTTCATGATTATGGACGTGATACTTATTTTTAAACTTTACTTAAAAATCGTTAATATTGAAAAGTGATAACATTTCAATACTTTGTGCAGTAATTAATAATTCCAGAAAATAATTATCAAACACAAAAAGTCAAAATTTACCTGATTTTAAATAAAATAATTCTGGAAGAGTTTATTTCATTTAAATAAACTCCAATTGTAAGAAATACTTTTGCATTTCTATTACAAAATGAAGAGTCAACTAAAATTCCATAAACCGAAAATTTTTCTTTCTTTTGTAACGAAAATTTTCATCAGATGACAGCAATTTCAAATACGACTTTTCCATAAGATATTGGTGTTAAGAGAAATTCATTTAGTTTTTGAGGACATTATTGTAACAAATATTTCTTTATAAAGTTCATGTAAATATTAAAAGACAAAGACATGTTCCCCAGGTTATGAAAACAAGCATGTTTCCGTTTGTTAAATACGAATTTATATTAATTCAGGGAAAATAAGTTTTCTGTCGAATTTACGGATAAGTATTCAAAATCTATCCTTTTTAATTTGTGGTAGGACATATAAATATGTTTTTTTTACAGTATAAATATGTTTTATAAGAAAGTATTTGTAAGTCAGAAGTCCACTGAAAGTAGCTTAGAATTCTAATGATGCCATCCTAACTTTAAATTTAATAATGTTGTATTCAATAAACTTTAATTAATTATATTTAAATTTAATATTATTTTAAAAAGTTTTCCTGCTGCATTTCAGAATTTAAACTTCTTTAATTCTAATAAACGTTATTTGACTGGAGTACTAATAAAAAGGAAAAATAATAATGTATACTCTAAGTTTATATGAGCGATAAGATTAGCGTCTTACATGTAATCGCTCATTAAATCTATATATCGTCAAAGAAATTTGTCAACTTTGAGAATAGCTTTCCCTCCTTTTCCTTCATTTATTTACTTGAATTTTTCACACCCCTGAAAACATGCCTACTTTCGTAATTCTTTTTGTATATACAGTACTACCTCCCAATAAAGGACAACCACAAGGCCAGACATTTGTCCCTTAAATAGAGGTGTCCCTAAAGAAGATGTAAATACATATACTATTCAGAAATCAACAGAATTGTCCCTTATAAGAGGTAGAGATTTTGCTCATAGCATCGAAAATGATTTGTTTTTAGTAAGCATCGGGATTCACTAGATAGTTGTCCAAGTCTCAGTTACTTTTATTTGTGATCATGACGCGTTTCTCGACTGTGTCATAATTTTTCCGGTCGATGAGACCATCTTCACCATTTTGGAAAAGATTCCCCGGAAGCAACTCAATGTTTTGATTTTTGCTTGATTTTTAGTGCATAATGGAATACAGGTCTCACCAACGATGACAATTCGACGCGGCAGCAATCAAATTTTAATTTGGCAGCAAAGGACTACCAAATCAAAATTAACCTATGAATCAATGTCATATTTGTTTTGCCTCCGTTTAGCAGATGGCATCGCCCAATGGTTATAACAATTTACCTTAATGATATCATCTGTTTTTAAACACAAGTATTTTTGAACCCCCTTCGCACTATGTACTTTCAATACTGTATTTTATGCTTATCTATGCTCGAAACTGTTGTACTTTCATTAGGAGGGCGCATTCTTTAGATTTTAAGAGAAAAAAATTCAAATATAATTTCCCCCTCAATTTTTATTTTATCCCATTTCCTAAATTTAAGAGCTTTTCTAGCTGCAGAAGCGGGGGGGGGGGGGGGGGAATGGGAATTTTACGAGAGATGCGTGTAACTTACTAAAGTTTCAATTGTAGAAACGACAATTAGATATTATTAGATAGAAAGTGAAAAAAAAATTCTACACCAAGGGTGTAAAAGTCATTTCCAGACATAAGTTAATTTCTAATAAGTAAAAATTATGCGGGCCGCACCATAGTTACGGTGGCAGTTTTTCATTTCTTACGAGGGTGACTCAAAAAGAACCTGTATTGGGAATGGGAAATGAAAATAACATAACTCATTGTTGTATTGTCCAGTAATTGTTTTACCTTTTTCTAAGAGATCAGTGAGTATGATACACATCTCACAAAATTATTCCATAACTTTGCCTGTCGTTTTCGCTTTCTTTGGAGCAAATTCCCAGAAAACCCATTACTTTGATTGTTGCTTTATTTCCTGTGTATACTCATGAATCTCGGTTTAATCCACAGTGACAACTCAAAGTAAGATGAGGACGATAACTCGTTGCGACAGCAATCAAATTTTAATTTGGCAGCGAATGGCTAACAAGTCAAAACTAATCTGTGAATCAACGAAAAATTTGTTTTGGCGCAGTTAAACAGATGGCAATTCATAATAAAAATACCAACTCGATTTAGCAACACCATTTGTCGTCAAAAACAGATACTTATTGAACTACCCTCGTAATTTATTTTCTCGGAAAGAACACCGTTGCTTGTAATTTGTATCATAATTAGGCTTACCATACGTCCGAGATTAGCCTGGATAGTCGTGGTCTTTAGCGTTGTCCGGGGTGTGAGAATCTTATGACTGGCGACGGTTTTTTTAAAAAAAATTTTAGGTCTGCAATTATATAATAATGTTGATCTGAAATTGGAAGCTAATTCTATCATAGCAACAGAAGCATTTCAGATGTATTTTGAATTAATTATGTCCATTTAGGAGGGAAAAAAACCAACAAATTTATATCATCTTTTGCCAAAGAATTTCTATGCACTTTAAAAGAAAATAAAAACATTCAAAAACAATAAAAAAATATCACACGCACAAGCATCAATAATTTTTATAATTCTAGTATCCAGTACTAAGAGTTGTGGAGAACCAATTTTTGATAATGTTAGTACGTTTCAGGGGATAAATTTACGAACTGAAATTGCCTGTTCTGATTTAGAAGAGAATATTTAGTAAGTTCTTAGTGAAATTGTAAAAGATTTCATAAGTATTGATGACCTGTTTGATGAACGTTAATGGGAAACATTTGGTCTGCAGAAAAGGTAGACTTTGAGTTCTACTGTTAAACATCTGCTAAACTAATTCAGAACTTTCTTGTTGTGAATTTTATGATATAATCAAAACAAACAAAACAATTTCTGTGAAAAATATCTGAATAAATAAAGTTTAATGTTTCTTTTAACCGTTAAAACATTTAAGTAATTTCAAAAATATGTCCTGGATTGGACCCCCCCAAAAATTGTTTAGCCTAATCGTAGTGCTTTTACGTTTTCTGTTCAAATTTATTAGTATTATTAAATATTATTATTGTCATCAAATTTTCGATCGTTAATTTAACCAACTTCCCATCAAGCTAGAGCTTTGAAATTTTGGGAATCGTTCGTATTCGACTAACAATGCAATATTTACACGTTTGCGACAAGTTTTAACTAATATTTCAATAATTTTAATAAGTCAAAATATTCTTTCCTCTAGGCGCTTTTAGGATTGCGGGAAAAATTTCTTTCCCCCTCTGGGAGCACCGGGCACTCCCCGCACCGCATGAGGTTATCGTAAACCTTTTGTTCTCGCAAAGGGGAGATACTATCTCCCCTTTACAATCTCCGAGATAGTAAGGGTTGCTGACTTTTAGTCAGTAATCATTCGCAAGAAAGAAAGTTTCCAATATTTGGCGTCATGTCTTATCACAATAATTTTTTCTGAATTCTGGTTCCCATTTTTTTTAATAGAATGACTTACAAACTTTCAAATTCACTTAAAAAGAGACATTTGTGACAGTATTAAAAAATTCATAATACTCATAAAATCAAAACATGCATTTGAAAGTTAAAAATAACTAACAGTTTTAACTAATATTTCAATAATTTTCTCTAATAAACTTTGCCACTATATAAAAACGTTGTTTTTAAAAACGTTGGTTTTTATATCGAATTATTTGACGTTTAACATTACATAACTTTGGGACACTTAAGGCATTATTACTTATCAAGCACGTTACTTTATTTTTATGTTACAACAAAAATATTCCATTTTCTTTGGAAATACCGATGTTTGTCAACAATTTTTCATTTAGTTTTATTAAAATCCGGTTTCGATAAATGCGTACAGAATACAAGAACCTAAAAAAAAAATGTTATTGTTAACACAAAATAGTAAAAATAAAAATCTAACAAAAATCTATACTTTTTTTAATCTATACTTTATAAAATACCCTCGAGCTTTTACTTACTAGACAAAGAATAACTACTCACATTAATAAGCATCGCGTAAATAAACTTATTTTTCTTGTTCTCAGAAAGTGAAATATTTAATGAATCGCACTCCAAGCCATGCAGTAGAATAATAGAATCATTATTTTATTATCGTCTGCTAAAATATTCTATACTATTGGTGGGCTAAATAGTGCGGCGATACACTACTAGTAACAGTTCAGTGGTGAATGTTGTGATTCGTTATCAATAAATATGAATACTAAGAAGCTTTTTAAAAATTATAAGCTACTGTATTTTTAGTAAAATTTTCATCATGAGTTGTTACGTTATTCGACTATAGACCTGCGAGTTTCACATGCTTCTTCTACTCTACAAGAATACTTTAAAAAAAATCGCACTTGATAAGCAGGAAACCGCAATTCCCCACCCCTATTATAGCATTCTCAACAATCAAAGAATGTGTGTAGGAAGTTATTCGTGATAATAAAAAACAATTTTGTTGGATGGAATCATAAGAGCTCATTGTGTAACCCTCTTTATTTGCTGAACTCGAGAGATAAAACTGTTTTCTGAGTTGAAAGCTTATAAATTCATATTCTAAGTCACAGTAAAATTTCGATGAATTTCAAATTTATCATAGATAATTATTAATTTATCATATTTTTATATTATTGTATAAGTTTATTATACGAACTATGAAAGTTTGTTTTAATTTTTTGCAAGCAATCATTCATCGTTAAACGCATATGAATAAGTCTCACAATATAATAATTTTATCTTATACTTAAATTTTGTAGATAAATATATCGAATTTCCCAATATGTTAAATAAATTATTAAATTTCTTAAAAAAATTAAGTATATAGATTAAATTTCAGATGTAATTTAAGTTGATCAGAGTATTTTCATTAGCATATTACTTATATTATTTTTTTTCTATATTTGAATCTAAAAAGATATCATATTTGGAGTGTATCATGTATTAAATAAAAATAATCGTTAGTCATATATTTACTCTTATTTTAGCTATTTTAAAATCATAAAAAGTGGACAAATTTGAAATGCAAAAATAAATAAATAAATAAATAAAAAGTTAAATCAATAATTTATAAATATATATTTCATTCCCGTTCAACTCGAAATCTATACACCAATTTTTTTTTCATTGTTTTGTAACGAAAATTTTTAACAGATGAACGCAATTTTAAATATGACTTTTCTATAAAATATTAAAGTTAAGATAAATTCAATTAGTTTTTCAGGACTTTATTGTAACAAATATTTCTTTATAAAAAATTCAGGTAAATATTAAAAGACAAAGAAATATTCATAGATTAAGAAATCAAGCATGTTTCCGTTTGTTAAATACGAATTTATAATAACGCGGGGAAAATAAGTTTTCTATCGAATTTACGGATAAGCATTCAAAATGAAACCTTTTTAATTTGTGAAGGGTTATTATTCGAACTTATCCAAATACTCTGTTACACACACATACGATAAAATTAGAGTTCTCGAGTTGATTGTCTCAAGCAGAAATGATGTGAGATACCAATAAAAATAAGAAACATATTTATTATTTTGTTTGTATATATAACATAGATTTA
Organism: Nephila pilipes; assembly: GCA_019974015.1. NCBI lineage: Eukaryota > Metazoa > Arthropoda > Arachnida > Araneae > Nephilidae > Nephila > Nephila pilipes. Next base: position 87,869 of record BMAW01122535.1, on the reverse strand, counting down.
CATAAACTAAATTGTAATTAATATTAATTTTTACCTTCTTCTACTATGTAAGTACGGAATAACATTTTATTGATAAGTGAATGAACAATGGATTATTATAATAATTGGTATATATATTAGAGAACACACAAGATTAAACTAAATTCTTATTACAAACGAAACACGTTACTTTACTGCTATTAACATACAGAATAAATACAGAAAAGTTCTATGCAAAGTTTTGTTAATAACAGATTTAGGCCCCCCCCCCCCCCAAGGTGGACTTTTTTAAAAATAATCTTTATTAAATTACTGAATAAAATATGAGAATTAAAGTAAATGATGAAATATTGAGAAATGGACAGAAATAAATTTTTCCCATATTAAAATTAAAGGGAACTATAAATTATTAAATTGAATATGATATCACTACATGTAATTAAAATTGAAGCAAACGATAAATTATTAAACTAAATATATTTGAGCTAAACATATTTAAATTTAAATCAAACGATAAATTATTAAAATGAACCCATTTAAGCTAAATGTAATTGAAATTGAAGCAAACGGTAAAAAATTGAAAAGTGATCTGGTACGCCAAAAGTGATCCACCTAAAACAGTAGCCCTTTGGGTGGCTAACTAAACACTTCTAATTGCAGAAAATATTTTGGATACAATAAAGAGAATTTTAAAATTCAAAAATCAATCATTGAAATTTATGATTACGTTGAAAAAAACAATTAAATATCCCCAGAACTGCAACCACATTCTAGCAACAAAAGAAGTCGAAAGAAAAGGGCTTTGCTTGATAAATCAATAGAAATAATCATTATGAATTTGTGAATATTTAAAAGATGCAGGAATAAAGCGGAAGTCAACGTTTACCGACGGTTGAAAATGTATCCTCACGATTAAACTCAATGCAATAAAACAGAACGGGGATTTTTAACAAGTCCATGGACATGTTGTGGAGGAATCTCAGAGGATCCGCGAGCTTGAAAGAGAGAAAAAAAACATTACTTTTATTTTTAATGACAGCTGATTATATTTTTCATTACCTATTTTTAATATTACTTACGATTAATTTTACTATGGTATCGATTAAATCTAAGTCTACAAGAATACCATATCCCAATTTAATGTTTTTATTCGGTATAAACAATAACAATCTTTACTCTGACATGCCTTTAGGAAATAAAAGTTTACTTTCTAATTACCTATATTTTAAATAATATTATGTATTTGGATACTAACTTATTATTTATGTATTATTATTAGTATGTTATGAAAGAAACGCATGTAATATTGTATCGAATTCGTTATTATGTTAATGCTTTTAATATTATTAACTGATTTTTTCCTAGTTTTATTTTAATCATTTTACCTTAAGATACATTTAGCAGACATTTGAATGTGATGATCGGGAAAGAAGGTTCACTCACGCAGAAACAGATAGGCAGAGAAAACACTAGCAAAAGAATTCTTTTAAAATTCTTTTATTGCAAAATCCGTAATTTTATGTTTGTTAGTTACATATGACTAACTTTAGCAAACAGCTGGATTGTCCCCTGCATTACAGCAGCGCCATCTATAACGTAGATAAGCATGTAAGGCAGGGGTCGCCAAACTTTTTTGATCATCGCCCCCTATATAATTTTTCGAAATCTCCATAGACCCCCACAAAGGTAATTTTCAGGTAATTAAAATAAAACTATATATTAGTCTAAATATTTAATAAACCAGAAACAGTAAGTAAAGTAGCTACAGATTTTTTTCTTCTTAATGAGATGAGTGTGCCTGGTGTTTCTTGGCAAGGTTCGCTATATTGGGTTCGAAATTAGTCAATTTTAACCGTAAATCCCCTCGAAGCTCCACATTTAATTTATTTCTGTTTTTAGTTAAAATTGAATTAACGTGACTGAAACCGGCTTCAACCATATACGAACTTGGAAACGCCAGTATAAATGGCTGAGCCATTTCGTAAAGTTTCACATATTTTTGCTTTATATTTATATTAGTCCAAAATTTATGTATTGTCAATTTTTTAATAAGCGTTTTTGCTTCAAGATCGGACAATAGTTCAGCAAGCTCATCTTGTATGTCGATGTCGACGTTATCAATTTCCGCCGAAAATGGCGCAATAATCAAATCAGGGATGGCGATGTTTTCCAAATCAACAAAGAGCAGTTTAAAATCGTCGCTTAATTTTTGAAGATGATTTGTAACTATATATTTCCAAGTCTTCTTCTGTTGTTTTTAATTGTTGCAGATTTGAAAAATACTTATAATCCTTATGTAGCAATGAAGATCTAAATAAATTTAATTTTACTTGGAAACCTAACAGTATTGTCCGAGCTTGGATAATTGTTACATCTTTTCCTTGCAGTTTTGTTTGAACGTCATTAAATTTTCCAAATAAGTCTGCTAAATAAAAAATATGGTTCTTATTGTTTTGGAGTTCATTGCTTAGAACAGGATTTATTTCGTTCAGAAATTCTGTCGTGGAGTCAAATAAATTGACGAGCCGTTGCAAGCATACACCTCTAGACAACCATCTAACCTCGGTGTGCAGCAGTAATTGGTTAAATAACTCATTGTTTTCCTCACAAAGTTTGGCAAATAATCTTGATTTAAGAGGTTGAGCTTTAGTTTGATTAATAGATTTAATACAAAACTGTAAAGCTTCATGTAACTCTGAACTCAGATATTTTGCTACTAAGTTGTGTCTATGCAACACACAATGAATAGTGCGAATACCGGGCACTTTTTCTTTGAGGCATGTAGCAAAACCTCGGTAACGCCCTACCATAGAAGGTGTGCCATCTGTGGCTACTGCTATTATATTTTCAAGCGGAATGTTATATTTATTTAAATATTCTTGTAAACATCTAAAAATTGTCACTCCCTTTCCATCGGTTTCAAGATATTTAGCAAATAAAAATTCATCAATGACTTCTCCTTTAATTTTACTGAAATATCTAACATACGCCATAAGAATAGCAGAAACGCCAAAAACAGATTCATCAAGTTGTATAGAGAACTTGCAATTTTTTAGCTCCGAAACTACTGTGTTTTCTATTTCTTCGGCCATTTCGTCAATACGCCGTTTTACAGAATTTGCACTTAATGGCAGACTTTAAAACATTAGTAGAGTCTTTTTTCATCACATTCTCAATGACGTCTTTAACTGCAGGTACTGCAATTTCTTCTGCGATTGTGTGGGGTTTTCCCATCTTTGCTATATTAAGCGAAATCTTGTACGAAGCAATTAATCCTCCTTCATTTTCAATTTCAGTAGACTGTTTCATAAAACTTTTTAGAGTTGGTCGACATGAGAATTTTTCTTTGAGTTTTTTGAAAAATTCTAATTCTTCATATTTTTTTTTTATCTGAATGAAGCATTTCAAGATGATCTTTCATTTTTTACGGTTTCATGTATTCATTTCCAAAAGTTTTTTCGCATATAAGACACATAGGAATAGTTTCATTTGTCGGTGAACAAATAAATCCAAATTTTAAGTAATCCAATGAATAATACCGACATTTCTTTTTAGATACTGAAGCTGTCATTTTTAAATTAGGGTTCTGTAAATAAGTTAAAATTAAGTTGGTATATTATACTAATCCACATTATTAAAGCTTACCTTTTCACAAGTAACAATAATTAAAATTGATATCAAAACTAAGCGAATAGTTTTATAGAAACAATAACTAATTATCCAATGGTAGATATAATAGTAGTAATAATGACACTACAAGCATTTAATACAGTTCACAGTTCACAAAAATAGCTGAAAATGCATATATTTGCGTTTGTAGCATCCAGTGTAGAATTGGACAAGCGCACATATGCACCTGACTCATATGCAAGGCTCGTATGGTTTGCGATGGAGACAAAGGGCGAACCAACGACACGATGCGTAACTGCCGTATAAAAAAGAAAAAAACTAAAACCACAAACATAAGAAGAAAGAAAACGGAGTACTGAAGATTCCCTTCGCGCTTAATGCATAGAAAGCCAACGGCAGTGTCATCGCTCGCCAAAGGCTCCTAATTGGTTGATGGGTTCGCCAGCAAGAGACACGGATAAGCCTCAATCGCTCTTCTGGCTACGTACTATGAGTCGTGCAAATTACAAACTGGTCACAAGGTCAAGTTGTGACGTCATGGTATACATACGAAAACACATAAGGAAAAAAGGGGCAGATTGTTTTCTGATTTATTATTTTATTTTCTATAAAGAATATAATATTAAGTCAATTATAAAAATATTTTAAATTTTTACGTACGCAGTTAGATATGTGTGATTTGCGTATTTAGAACTGTTTTTCCTTCGAGTCCCAATAGACCCCCATTCGACCTACCCAGGTCAGATAGACCCCTACTGTTGTTAAATAGACCCCTAGGGGTCTATATAGACCACTTTGGCGACCCCTGATGTAAGGTCTCGAGGTGCAAGCATGCAGAAATGCCTGTTGGTACTTTTTTTTTTTAAATAATTTTTCATCATTTAATAAACCATTTTTCCTCTTAAAATGAGCTTGGTTCTTTATAACTTACCGATACCTTCTTCTACAATTATCGTATCAAAGTATTTAATTAAAGTGGACTTGATTTTTATATGTGCACTTTTTTTTATGCTCTTAATTTGTGTTGGAAATAATTTCGCTGAATATGAATATATATAAATTTGTACAAGGAATCATTTTTATGAAGGTGCTATTCTGTCTAAAATGGGGTTCACAACCTTCACCTTCAAGCCCCCACGAGGAGAAATTATATTCTGAACATAAAAATTATAATTCAGGGATTTGAGAAAAATTCACGTTTACACTTTTGTGTGACTGGAAAAAGAAAAATTCTTCTTGAACAATTGATGATATTTATGATGCCTCGCTTCGGTGCTTAGGATCTGAACCATAAAATAGTCAAATAGCAAAATTTTTACAAACTATTTTTATCCAAGAATCATCAAAAATAAATATTTATATACGAATGGTGGAATGGTAATTAATTCATACCCTCAACCAAAGATTCTACTTATTTTAATAATAACAAAAGTGGATCCGAGTCAGGAACAATATTTGCTTACTGAGTCCGAGTCAAATATAATAGCTTTCCATCGATCACTTAACCCTCTGGCACCAAAGCCACGTGCACTATAATCTCGCAAACCTTCTAACTCCTCCCCTCTCTCTCTAAATATAACAATGCTGATTTATATAAATCACGGTTTATTCACAATGTGAGGTTCTCAAATCAAATAACGTCCTTAAATAACCCAAAAGGTTAGTTGAAAGAGGAAACACTTGAGAAACCGTAACAAATTTTTCCAAGTAATTTAATAAGACAGAAAATTTTAATACAAATAAAAAAATTCAGTTGTCTATTAAACAAGAAGAATAAGACTCATATCAAGAAATATTTTCTTCAAAAAATAGAATTTTATATATTAAATACCTACAATATTTTCAGCTTGCTTAATACTTCAAGATTAAACTTTTATTGTTACATTTTTCAGAATGTTGTGTAAAACATGTTCCTCGATATTCTTATACTACTTGATTATTTGACCATTCTAACTCATTTATATTATGTATTAAAATTACTACTATTATTATTTTGCAGTTAGGGTTAAGTAATTTTAATGGTAGGAAACTAAAAAGTTTCCAAATTTGTTCATTCATATATTTTATTCAGAATTTACCAAGGTACTATATAAACTAAAGAACTTATCGTAATTTTTTTTCATGTAACGTTTGTAATGTCATTGAAATGCTTGAAAATGTTTCTTTCGAGAAGAGGTAAGTATATTCAGTGGTAGCATACAGAAGATTCTATATATTCATCCAATGATATATTATATCTAGAGTTTACTAAGATAAGTTTTTTTCATACATGCTTTTGTAATATCATTGTGATGCTCGAAAAATTTCAGGGATTTATTTTAAGAATAATTGTATACTTATAAAATAAAACAACTTAAGGTAATTCAGAATATTAATAGATAACCTTATTTAAATGCAGAAGTAATGGACCAATACTATTCTAACGATAGGATTCTAAAAACACATTATTTTCAATTACTGATCAATGTCTAATTAACATACAAATTAGCTAAATATATTGATTTTCAGAATGTGTTAATATTTATAGATACATTTTAATCTGTGCTCTTTCATTTATCATTAATTCTCTTATTCCATACCCCCCTCTCCCCGTTGTTTCTCTTTTCTAAAATAAATAAATAAACAAGAAATTTTTTCTTAAGTTTTTGGATAAATATTGCTACATACATTTTTTTTTAATTATATTTTCAAACCAATACTGTATCTCCACTTTTTCCCTATTTATTTTTTAGTAACATATTTAATACTGTAAGAAATCCAATGCTATTAATATCAATCTAAAAAAAAATCGATGTTTTAAACTCTGTTTAAATTTTAAATTAATGATAATTTAAAATTTGTTATACAGTCAAGAAAATTAGTGTAACAGTATTTTTATTTTTGAAAATATTAATATTTTAATTTAGTTTTCTGATGTCTTATTCACTAACTGTAGTTTCTGTTAAACTTTTGAAATGATTGTATCAAACAGATTTAAACATTTTAAAACCACGTTTACATAAGATTCTATCCATTCTTAAAATAGGTTTATTTTTAACTTCATCGATAATAAGAATTCTGCTGTTGAACAAGCACTAATAATAAGGCTACGGAATTAATATGTATTATACTATGAATATTAATAATAAATATTTTCATTTCGTCGTAAGAACTTACAAAGAAAAAATCGTCATTCGAATACTATGAAGATATAATATTTCTTTCTCTACAATGAATACACACTCGTTCATCCTTGTATCTCAAACCAGCAACGAGTTCCTACATTAAATGCAGTATAATTTTTTTCTTATAAATGCAGTTAAAACAAAACAATCCTTCTTTGATAAAATGTCCCTTTTTTCCAAGTTTTCTGAGTGAAATAACGAATTAAAAGGAGGAAAATTATATAAAAAGGGATTTAAAAAACTAGTTGTTTCACGTTTTAAAAGAAGAATGAAAAATAAATAAATATGCATAGTTGAAAGAATTTTCAAACTATAAAATATGAATGATGATGAAGTATTATATATCTCCTTGAGGAACATTGTGTATCACTCTACCATGAAATATTGTGCCAATGAGTTTCTTTTATATTTCACACACATCACGAAACATCAAAGTTACAAAACGGACTATTGACGGATTATCTCTACTTTTGAATCATGTTCAAGTGACGAGTAAGTGAGTGAAAGTTAGGATTTACACTGCAAGAGTCAAATCTAGAAGAAAAAAGGGTTGTCAAGAAGGGTCATAAAGGTATCCCGGGATAGCGTCAGCCGTGTTTAACAAAGTGTGAAGCAGCTGTCAAGATAAAAATGATACGAAGTAAAGAACATGTGTAACGAAAATAGCTAAAGTGATGTCTTGCATTTCAATGTCCTACGAAACTTTGTACTTAAATGTGATGTAATACTATTAAACGTTATTTTTCGAAAAGGCAATTGTCTATTCAATGGTTTTAGCTGTTTTATTGATTCTCGAGTAATTCTTCCGATTGGAGAAGAATCGATTAGATTTCAAGGTCTTGCTAAATTAATTCATCGATTGTCGAATAAAATTTTCATTACAAAGAGAGTAAATCCCATGGGGGAAAAATCATTACAGTACCTCGGGGTCAAGATTCTCATACTTACCTAAAGAAAGTAAGTCCCTAAGGGAAGTGTTAGTGATGAGAAAGAAATTTTGAGATGGTGCTGCGTCATCCAAACTTATGCACCATGATGCACAAAGAATTGTTCTCAAGTCGGATTGTTAGACGAACAGCTGTGCGAATGCAATATTTTTTCTTGGAAGGGGTGGGGGATCAAACATTTAATTGCAGAAGTTAATTCGATTAATTCTATTCTATTCATTCAACTATGCAAATTTAATTGATTGATGAATCAATTATATCGAAAAATATCCTCGTCACTTGAACGTGGACCGTAATTTCGAAGTCCATTATCGATAGCTCTCATATTCCTTCTAGTGAGGTATTAACTAATAAATAAATTAAATTGAGAGAACATCTCATTCATTTTTCGAATTAATTAACCCTACTCTTTTAATTAATCTCATTCAATAGAGTTAATTAATTATTTTTAATGAATTAACTAAAAAATTAATTGAATTCAAATTTTTTTTTATTTTTCCTCAAACTTATTTTTACGCTAAGTTATTCTGTAAAACTTTTATTCCCTTTCACGAATAATTATGGCAATATGCAGGGCTTATTCTAGAATTTGGAAAAAGGGCAGAATGCAAAAGGTAAAAAAAAAAAAAAAAAAGAACATTTTATTTCATTTTTTTTAAAAATTCCAATGACAAGGCAATACAGAAGGAAATTTTAGTTTAGTTTTTTTTATTAACATCGCACTAGAAGCAACACGTGGGCTATTGGTGACAAACCTCGTAATTTTGAACCTCGGTCAAGTGACGAGGACGACACCTGAGCTGGCACCCCCCTCTCCGAACATTCACACCACGCCTACCAATACAGAAGGAAAAACAACAACAAAGATGAATACACAACATGATCACACAAAGCTCAAAAAATGACCGAAGTCGTTGCCTTAATAAAAGTTCTCTTGCTCGCCAATACAATGGCGTCTCAGTGTCACCATAGACCGATGGGCAACGATGGAGGTGAGCCCGATTCATTAGCTCCGCCAAATCACAAGGAGGACAGTTTGGATGGTTAAAAATCCTAATACGATGGAGGTGTTCTCCAGGACAGTCAGGGCCCCTCAAAAGACGAAATTTTGCAATAGCTTCAAGTCGTGGGACGTTGGGAATGGACAGAAGATCGTCAACTCCGTTGCTATATATTCAGACAAACCGAGCGGCGGCCTGCATCAAAAATCCTTGAGAACCTGCCTGAGTTGTAGACCATTTTGCCGTATAAACGTTACAAGGATGCACCACGTGGAGGTAGATCTACTTTGCACCCCACATTTTTTTTCATAGAAGGGCACAATTTTATTATACGAAACGGAGAAAAATTAATTTCGTTAATACGATTGTAATATTTTACTTAGGAAATAACAATGTCTGTTCACAAATTATAAAATACGTTTTAATAAACCAGTTCTCAATTGTTAGCCTATTAATAATCAAAAAAAGGCACATGGAGCGCTGAGTGAAATTCCACAGGGTAAGCAAGATAACCCTTTCTGAAACGAACACTAATACATATTAATAATAGTTATAGTTATTTCATTACAAGTAATAAAATGCAACAGTGTTTTAAAAGAAAGTGAGATCTTAATATTAGCCTATAAAATGAACTTTAAAAGTACTTTTTACCAGTAAATATTTTTTTTAAAAAAAATCAATAAACGAGAATTAATTTCAACTTAAAAGAATATCTTTGGGTGAGTGAGTGAATGTAAAGTTTATTGGCGCAAGACCCAGATGTGGTTATGCTGCGCCAAATAAGATTTAACTGTGGTCTAGACGTGAAAGAACAGAAAAAGACAAAAAATGGTTGACAAGTTTAGTTTAGTTTTTATTAACGTCGCACTAGAAGCAACACGAGGGCTATTGGCGACGGACCTCGTAATTTTGAACCACGGTCAAGTGACGAGGACGACACCTGAGCTGGCACCACCCTCTCCTAACATCCACACCACGCCAACGGGAGGACTTTGGGCCCCGAACAGATTTAACGTGCATCAGCCCCGGCTACACGGCGGGTCTTTGGTGGCCAAGGATCGAACCCGCGACTGAACGAAAACCGCCAGCTGCTATCCACGACCTTGACCACTAGGCTACCGCGGCCCCAAATGGTTGACAAGAAGGAGGGTCGAAAATAGAGAAGGATCGCTAGAGTATCCCGGGAGTGCGTCACCCATAATATCTTTGGGACTCTCCTTCTTTAGTTAATTACGAACATCGAGATCCCGAAACACATTAGTGATTTTTTTCATTCTAGTGGGTTTAACTCTTTATGATGATCACGGGTGACGCGCTACCGGAATACCCTAGCAATCCTTCTCCATTCCTTCTTGTAAACCAATTTTTATTTTCCCTTTTTTCAAAGTTTAGACCACATTGGTATAAATTTCGACCTCGTATGGCGCAGCATAGCCACATCTGGTTCTTGTGCCGTTATAACACATCAATCAATAACTCCCGAGACTAACCCAGAGATGGCGCTCGTAGTAAACCAGTAACCAGGTCTTTCTAGAGTACTAACCTTTGCTTGAAACGTGTTAAAATTTTAAGTCGATCGGACCAGAAACAGCTGAGTTATCGAGGTTGGAGTAAAGTCGTTTTGTAGTTTGTTTAAAAAATGGAAAAAACCGAGTTTCGTGTTCTGATAAAACATTATTTTTTAATGGGTAAAAACACCGTGCAAGCGAAACAATGGATTGAAAAATGTTACCCGGACTCTTGTCCATCAAAAGCAACGATTTGTCGGTGGTTTGCCGAGTTTAAACGTGGTCGTACCGACACAAATGACGCGGAACGCTCGGGTAGACCTGTGGAAGCCGTTACACCGGAAAATGTGAGTGAAGTGACAAAAATTATAATGAAAGATCGTAAAGTGAAGCTCCGTGAGATTGCTGAGATGACACAGATATCATATGGAAGTGTATTTACTGAAAAAGGTTTTTTGAAGTGAAGTGAAAAAGGTTTTTTCCAAGTGGGTGCCGCGATTGCTTTCGATGGAACAAAAACAGCAACGAGTCGATGATTCAGAAAGCTGTTTATCGCTATTTACTCGCAACAAAAAAGATTTGGAAAAGCGTTGGAACGATTGTATCACCCTAAAAGGTGATTAACAAAAGGTGTTATGTTGATGAATAAAAAAAAAATTTGCAAAAAAAATGTTGTTTTCAATGTTAGACTCGGGAGTTATTGATCGATGTGTTACTTCTACCATCACTTACCACCCAAAGGGAAACACATACTCTAATAGCATTTATACCCTGAAGTGCCAGAAAAATTGGTACATTTACTTAACATAGTATCATGCAGCAAGAAAAACTACCACAACACGACATGCTTCACGCTATGATTGTTTAAGTCCATAATTCCATAGGGAGAGCGAAGTGATGGAGATTACTCTTGTACAGTTTATTGTAAAGCATCAGATATATAGTTCAATAATGTTCATCTCTGTAAATTTATACAACCAGTGGAGAGTGCTGAAATGAGAAGAGTGATTCTAGAGCCACTTGATAGCAATTTTCGACGTCAGTGGTGTTGTATTGGAATTATCCAAGTTAATACATAGATCATGAATGGATATGAGTGATCGGAAAAAATGATTATGCACCGCCGCTAACCTATCAGAGTCGCCTGTAGTCCCGAATCATGACACTACTGTACACATTCCATGCCATGATAGATGTCACACCAGTTGAATGTGACCACGGTAGCCTAGTGGTCATGGTCACGAACTCGAGTTCGGCATTGTTTCTGCAGAGGGGCGGGTTCGTGTCCTGATACTACTAAAAATCCGCATAAAGCAGGGTTGATGCATGTTTAATCTGTCGAGGTTCCAAGTCCTCATGTTGGCGTGGTGTAAACGTTTAGAGAGAGGTGCCATCTCTGGTGCCGTCCTCGTGACTTGAGAGAAGTTTAAAATTATGAGGTCTGTCGTATATAGCCCTCGTATTGCTTCCAAGTAAATAAACAATCAGTCATCAATCAAACCAACAACTGGATTAGTATTCTGCGGGATTCAGGACTGGAATGAGACTCGTCGGATCAGACAACTTGTTTCCAGATGTCAAAAGTCTAAAGACGGTTCTAGCGAGCCTGGAGGAAGAGCATAGTTTTGTTCCTTGCTGTTATGAAACGTACACGTGTGCCATCAGACCCAAAGCCCATATCATTGATTCATCATTCACAGTGGCAATGAGTATTTGATTTATAGTGCAAAAGTCAAACATTTGTTTAATACACTTCAATATTGTTTGTTTCTGGGGTTTTTTAAACACGTGATTATTAAAACAGAAATAAAATACAAAGCTTATCACGAGGATGCAATACTGAAATCTATAACATCTGAGACAGTGTTGCTCGTCTATTTCATTAAAGCGATTGTCAACTGTCGATAAGTGATGGTAGAATTTAATGGCGCAAGAGCCAGATGTGGCTTATGCTGCATCAAACAAGGTGTAACTGTGGTCTAAATGTTTGAAAAAAATGAAATAAAAATTATTGATGAGAGGAAGGATCGGAAATTGAGAAAGATCGTTAGGCTCGGGGGCGTCAACCATCGATTGGTTTAGTTTTATTAACGTCATACTAGAAGCAACACGAGGACCAAAAGCGACGGATCTCGTAATTTTGAACCTCGGTGAAATGTCGAGGACAACACCTGAGCTGGCACCCTTCTCTCCTAACTTCTGCACCACGCCAGAGGGAGGACTTTGAGCCCCGACAGATTTAACGTACAAGATAAAGATTAGCACGTCATTGAAGAGAAACCAGAGCTTGGACAGATTTAACGTGCATCAGCTCCGGCTACACGGCGGGTCTTTAATGGCATCGAAGCCCGAACCCGCAACTCGACGAAAATCGCCGGCCGCTACTATGACCACTAGGCTACCGCGACCGTCAACCTTCGATGGTCCCATTTCTTCAGGATATTTTTGAACCCACATAGCTGTCGGAGATACGTTTTTCAAGATTTCTGGTATTATGATATAGTAATAGTCGTGGACGAAAATCAACAGATCATCTCATGAGCGTAGATTTTTAAGCCTTGTTCAGTTACTTAAATGGGGATAACTGGCCATTGTAGCAACAGAAAAGGCTCTAATAGCTGCCTTAGCTACCTGTGGTCTTATATACACTTAGTCACAAAAGTAAGTATCCACCTCATGTCTCCCCAGTCAAAAAGTCAATTTTTTAAAAATAAATACAAGATAGATAGATATATCTTTGGAGAATATACCTTATTGATTGCGAATTAAACTTCAAGAAAATGGAAAATGAACTTTGCCTTAATTTACTTTACAATGTTAAAGATCACATTTTCTTATCTATCAGTAAAAACTTACATCATAAAAGTATGTATGCAATCTGATAATTTAAAGGTTGTAAGTTATTTAAAAGTCTAGATACACTTCTTTATGATTATGTTATATGTTATGAATAATTCTGAAGGCTTTTCTGCAATTTTCTATGTTAGACGCTAAATAATTATATAACTTATTAATGACTCCACGAGGAAAGGACCTATCACAAGATCTGAAAGATTTAAAGAAAGAAACAATAAAACTGCACTAGGAGAGCAAATCTCAATGGGAAATGATGATGATAGTGAATTTTTATTGGCGCAAGAGCCAGATGTGGCCATACAAGGTAAATCGTTAAAATAATGAAAAAGAGTGATCGACAAGAAAGGTCAAGTGAGGAAGTAAAGTTTACTGGCGCAAGAGCCATATATGGCCCTGCTGCGCCAAACAAGAATTAACTGTGGTCTAGACGAGAAGAAATTGAGGAAAAGACAAATTGGTTGACAAGAAGGAGGGTCGAAAATAGAGAAGGATCGCTAGGGTATCCCAGCGGCGCGTCATCCGTGTTTACCAAAGACAGTAAACCCCATGGCAAAGAAAAAGATCACTAGGGTACCTCGGGGTCATGATGCCCGTACTTTCCTGAAGAAGGCAAGTCCCTGAAATCCCCTGATAGCCGGGCACTCTGACCCTGACCCCAGGGGCAGGGTGCCCGGCTACACCCCCAGACGCTGGATACCCATTTTAGTTGCCTCTTACAACATGCATGAACTACAGTGGGACTATTCTGACATTCCTCCTCACCACACGGGTCAGTCTCAATGGGAAATCTCCAAGATCACCTGGAAAAGACCTGCTACAGCGCAAAAAATTATTGAAAAATTTTGAACTGAGGGCAGTACTAGAAACAAAGTTAGAACTGGTCAACCACTCTTATTCACTGATAGAGAAAGTCGGGATATTATTAGAAAAATTAAGGAAAATCCAAATACTAATGCTACAAAATTAAAATCCGATTCTTTGCAAAAGAGAATATAAAACAGGATCAAATTTTCTGGAGTTCTGTCATTTTTTCAGATGAGAGTAAATTCAACATTTTTGGATCAGATAGGCACCAAAAAGTGTGGCGAAAAGAGTTTGAACCAAAGAAAAGGAGAGGAACTGTTAAACATGGTGGTGGTTCAATTATGGTTTGGGATTGGATGTCAGCGGCTGGTGTAGGTAATTTAGTAATAATTGATGGAATAAGGAATTAATTCAGTTTTTGTTTGTATGAAGATGTATTTTAATGTGTAAATTTTATTTTATTTTGATAGGCAGGGTAATGAAACACAATGCTAGAGTTTTCAGGTAGTAGACACTTTAACTCTTCTTCCACCAATAAAAAGATTTGCTGAAATTTTTTTTTAGAATTCAACAATCTTTTTAAAATGACGGTGAAGGATTTATTTAACTACACTTGATCTGATAAAAAGGCTAAATATTTTTATGTTAAAATTTAAGGAGGGGGGAAGGATATTTTTTACCAATTAATTTTTATAAAATGGTTGTAGCAAAATTATAAAAAAGTTATGGCTGGTGGAAAAATAGACGAATTTGAGTTGAAATCGAGGCTAATTTAAGCATAAAAATAATATATTATCACTGCACTTTGTAATACCATAAGAGTAAAACAATGAGGATATACTAGGTTCATATTTTCAATTGCTAAGCATCTGTTATATAGTTGTTGGAGAATCCTTGGTTTCAAATCAGATTCTACCAAATTCTCCTCAATGGAAATTAATATATCTGTTCCATATGAACTCCAAAATATCCTATAAGTCATCAGGTGCATTAAAGAAAGTTGAAGAGTTATGTATCAGTTGAAGTGTGATCCACTTACCTGAAATTAACATTGTAACTAATAGCATTTTGTTTAACTCCAGGGTGACGTTAATTAATCAAATCTAAAATTCTACAAAAATTAAAACATGTGTTACCTTTTAATAATGATAAATATATTAATATTAGAAAATACTATAGCTGATGGAAAATCAAACTATTTGATTTACTTATTTCAGTAGTAATGCATTTAAATAAAAGAATGGACACATAAAATTTGAAAACAATACAATATATCTAATTAAATATTTTCTTTATTAGATTACATATTTGTACAATTTTATAGAATGAATGACAATTCACATCTGTAACTTCTATTATATATTATGCAATACTAAAACAAATGTATTAAAAATAACATATTAAATATACAATATAAATAGATCTTTGAAAGGAAATTTACAATGTTAAACACAACACATTTTTTTTTAAATCTAACAGTACAGAGAAATGTATATAAAACAACTTTTAAAATTTAAATTTAACATTCACTGATATACAAATAGAATTTCTTTTGTGCATTTACAAATAGAAGTATACAGTATTGTACAAAAATGGCTGCATATTTGAGCAAGTGTATTTATAGTACAATACCATGAGATATTAGTACTAAAATATGGATTGTTTAAATGCTCTATACAAATCTGACAGCATGCACTACTTAGCAAAAAATACTTTATAATTTACATTGTATATGTATAATACATTAAAAGATGTTGTAAAGAAAAAGTTAACAATGACTAGGGATATTATTTTTGATAAGAATTACATTGTATAATCAAAATTGGCATATTACTTAACTGACCTCTTAAAATGTATGTGAAGTAGATAACTTAAAAATTTTGTACAGAAGACTTGGAGTAAAATTCCAAGACTTTTAAAAATTGCTTTAGAAAATAAAATAAAATAAAAAAAAAAGGGGGGGGGATTTAAGTATACTTGTAAAAATTCTTTGTATTCAGAATGACTTTCATGTAATGAAGACTATAATTGAAGTAATTATAAGATGTAAGCAGACATTGAATAAGAAGTTGAAAATATGACAAGGAGGTTAAAACAAGTTATTAGAATACTTTGTTTTCTTCACAAATTTTTCAAGAAATCTCAACCAGAATTTAAAATACAAATTTTCAAAATAAAAATAAGTTAATGATTTTATTTTTCACTTTCAATTAGTTATGTGACAGAAAAAGTACTTGAGAAAATTCTTTTCTTGCTAAGTTTTTAAAAAGATTGATACTAATAGAAATTAAAGCATTAATATATAAAAATGTAATTCAAAAATTGAGAGGGGAAAAAAACATGTTTGAAAATAACTTATTTTAGAATTTTGATTCTGCAATATATCATTTTAATTTACTTTATCCAGTAATTTTAATAAAAGAAAAGGAATGAAATAAAATGTGAAATTTGAACCAATGAAAATTGTATATTTCAATCATAACAAGAAATAATGAAAGATTTTCCTTAAAAAGTTGTTCCAATATGCAATATTAATGGCAATTTTGAAATCTGAGATATCTTACCACTATCGGTAAAACAATGTTACATCTCGCATTCAAAACAGATTTACATGAAGAAATTAGTACAGAATGAATTTATTAATAACTTTTAAGGGCTAAATTTTTTTTAAAAAATCATTATTATAAAAGTAAGTGAAATTTCTTTTCTTTTCTTAAAAAAAAAAAATCAAATTTATTTTGCTTGTTTTCAAATTAAATTTGTTGTAAAATTAATACAAAAAACAAATTTGAGAGCTACAAAATTTTTATAGTGACATTCAGAAAAAATAATTTTAATAACATAAATGGATAAAATTTAGCATTTTTTATATAACAAAAATGTATAGGAAGGAATTTCGCAGAATAGATCTATATTACATTATGAATGCTATATCAAGAATAGTTTCGTTCTTTCCTTTTTATTATTTACAATAAAATTACTGACTGAAGTATGAAATTTCTAATACAACTTTCAATCACAGTCCCAACGTCTTTCATTCCATTTTAAACTCATTTCTCTTTTGAGAAACAATCTTTTAAGAAACATAAGTGCCATTTGCAAAGAAATGTCAATATAAAAATATAAGCTATGATAATTAAATGCCTTATTTAAAATGGATGATATTTTAGTGATATTGCATTCTTATTTGAATAAATGGTACTTTTCAATGGTACACATTGGAAGGATTAGCAGAAAAAATAAAAAAGCTGAACATTGGCAAAGCATTTATGCTGACATATAAAAAACTTTTGACTTTCTAATAGAATAAATTTAAATAATAAAGAACTTTTCAGTGCAATTTTTGCATATAAATTAGGAAAAATGACAGCATTATCAATTACACATGCATTCTCTTCAGATGATATTAACCTCATAAAGTTTTCTCTTACAATAATTCTAATCAAAGTACAAGTGATTGCAGTGCAAAAAACATCATAAATAATAATTATTACAATATACAATTCATGAAAAATGTAAACTTGCAGTAATTAGTTTTGGCACAGACCCCACTATAGCACCTTGAATAAAAATAGTTAAGGTTTCATCACAAGTACCACTCTTAAATTAATGGTTTTAATGAATGTGAAGTCAAAAAGAAAACTTTAGTTTTAATAATCTTAATTCTGAATTTATTCAATTACAAACAAACTTAATAAGGTATTATTTGTCTATGATTATTATAAGGCCTATAAAGAATCTCAAGTCATAATATATATATAGTGTTATAAAGGACAATAAAAGGTACATATAAAACAATGAATATTATTTCCCAATTAGGATAAACATTGAAATTAATTTACGTGAGGTTTTTCATTCTGGTGGTAAGTAATGCTTACAATTTAAAAAATTCATAGTTTATATTTTCATATAACATGCATTTTTAAAGTCAGAGTTGAAAAAAATGTTTTATTTGGTAAAGGAATGTTGTATAGATGATATGATTCAGCTTTTACAATTACTTTGTAATGAAAAAAAATGGCCCAGTAATACACAATGTATTGAGAGAAACTATGACCTTGAACTTTCACAATATGTGAACAAATTTTATTACTCACTGATATTTAAATGAAATTAACCCTTAATTGATTGCATTACTGATATACCATTTTATTTGATAGCATGCAAAAAAGAAAAATATATATTTAAAAAAACTGAGCTACAGAGCAAGCTGAACTTAAAATAATCACTGCAAAAAAAGTTAATCATTTTATTTCAAAATATTATTTTTTGAGGAACATTTTCAGTAAGCAAATGAGAACATTGAATATGAGACTTAAGAAATAATGTAGAAGGGGTGTTTTTACTGACTTCAAATGAATGAGAATATTCCCATTTAATTCAACAAGGATAAATATAAAATTTTCCAACCAGTTCTTGGAAGCTTAGAGCAATAACTTGATTATTAACTGTTATTATTTATTAAAGACTAATTTTAAATAATATATATATACACGCATTTTGTGTAAAATACAAAACATAATTATTTAATCACAAGTACCAATAAAAAAGAAATATTCAAAAATTTAAAAATCACCATTTAATGCCTGAAAATTATATTTAGTCTTTTGTAAAAAGAGCATTTGATATTCGATGATTCAGAAATATTTTAATGTATTAATGTTATTTACTTAAAATATTTTGTAAAAAAAATTAATATGTGCATGACAATTACAGAAATAAACCTTTATTTTCTGTTTTTGAAATTAAATAATCTCTTAATAATGACCAAACCCTTTTTTAAATAAAATATAAGACATAGTTTATAAAATAAGTTATCACAGAATGGTGAATATAGTGAAAGACATCTATGTGTGGCTTTTCTTTAAAAAAAGAATCATATTTATAAAATATATTTCTATATACAAATTAAGAAATTAAATTTTGCCTTATTTATTTTTATAAATTATTTCATTTCAAGAATATATTTCAATAATAATGATATAATAATAATTCGTTTCATCATTTGCAAATGATTTTTTGCTTCACAACATTTAAGAATGAATTATTTTCCAAGTTCTTCCATTTCTTTTCAAAATTTAAAGCAAAAAAAAAAAAAAAAAAAAAAAAAAAAAAAGAAGAAGAAGGTGGGCGTTAATGAATAAATAACAGAAGGGGGGAAAGGCTTGTTTTCACCAAACTAATGATGTTTCCAGTGGTTAATAATATGAATGAGCAAATTCAGTACATAAACATCAGCACAAATACCAACAAAAATAAACAGATTTTACAAACATTTTCCTCATTAAATATCCATACACATATAGCTGCACATTTCATTTGTACTTCATAAGTAGTCAATCAAAACATTAAAAGCCCCCAACAACAGCACATTGAAATTATTCAAAAACAAGTATATAATTATTTTCACTGAGGTATAAATTATGTGGTCCATCAAAAGTCCTAAAAATGGATATTAGTATGACAGCAAATGAAATATTAGCATGATAGTAAATGAAACAGTTCCATAATTACAATCACCTTTTGTCCAGATATTTAAATTAGTATCATGGTATAGGACTAGAGGAAGACCAGAACTTCCAGCATTCATAATTCGAATTTGTATAATCTGCCAGAAATATTTGCTCTATGTAAGTGGATACTTGTATTTCCAAAGATCATTTTCTTTACAGAACAACTGAAAAAAATTAATACCAAGATACATTAAATCTATGTATATTTGAATAGGTAAATAGCATTAAAAAAAAAAAAACCTTAACATTTTCAATGGTTAAAAGGAATTAGTTATTTCACATGATAGTGATACATCTCAACAATCCCTAACTTAAGAAAATAACAATGGTTTTTATTTAATAACAATACAATTTAAATAATTTTAACATGCAACTCTACTGTAAAAAGTTTTAAGTATCATAAAAATATGTAGAAAGTATTCCAACCACCACAGTTAAAAAAGATTTTACAGTTTCAAGAATGTGACACACACACACATGAAACTGTGAGAAAGAAAGCATAAAAATAAGCAATATCATCATCTTTGATTAAAAAAAAAAACAATGCAATAATTTCGAAATCAGAAAACTATTTTAAAGGGGGGGGGGGGAGTTTGAGTGTTTATAGACTTAGAAACAAATAAAACTTATCTTGGTTTTCTGACCATTCCTTTTTTCTCCCTTTCACACATTCTTTCCTTTGTAAGTAAAATTTGAAATTATTTCCCACACCTTTAAAATATTCATTTGTATCTTATATAAATTTGATTCTTTGATAAAACTTCAGTTAGTTTCTTTAATTGAACAAAGATTGAAAAATGCTCATGATTTTTGCTTCTACATTATTGTATAAATTGAAGCAATAGCAAATGAACAAATAAAGCTTTTCCATATATCATTGTTTACTGATCCTTTCTCATATTCCTCAATTATACAGAACAGAATAAATTATTATTTATTATTGAGTATTCTGAATATGAATAGAAATATACAAAATTGTCCAATTTGCTAACTCATCAATAATCTGCTGGTACAAAATCTAATGGTGAAATACATCAATCTGATCAACACAAAATATACAATTGGCAGAGAAGGCTATGTAGACAAACTGAAAATTACTGTTTTCAATTCCTGTATTAAAGATAGTGAAAGCCATAATTATATGTAAGAACATTTATGTGAATATTTTGCCATTATTTTATAAGTATTTATTTTATTCCTAATACAATAAGGCCCCCCCCCCCCATTTGTTAGTTTGAATTTAACTTTCATTGATTTAATCTGGTGCTCATTTTAAAAATTAGTTAGGTTGTATCCATCAGCTTAACTTTTCATTCATTGCATTAGTGTTAAGGTTTTCGAATTTTGTTCTTACTTTACCCTTAGGTCAATATTTTTTCCTGATGTCTTCCATGCCAAAATTAAAAGATAGTATTAATAAAAGCAATTAAAAATAACCTCAAAACATAATGTCTAAACTGTGATTTCTGTAATTTTTTTTCTTCTTGTTCTTCGCTGGAATAATACTTCAGTGATTAAAACATTTGAAATACAACAAGGCCTTTGCTCTTTTATACTTTTGAAATCCACAAAGTGAATTTAAGAATCAGCCATTAAATTAAGATTTATTATGTTTTTATTATATTAATATGCATTGAAGAGAAAGAAATTTCTGAGGCTGCATTTGAAGTAATCAAATTATAGCAGTTCCTCTGGAATCCTAAAAATAACTTGCATAGTTAAAATTCCAATTATACACATTTAGTGCCTGAAATACAAAGTAGAGCTGCCAATATAACTTGACAAAGTAGAATGGTAGCTATTTTTGTAGTGAGAATAACAATTTATATACAGTATAAATTATTATTTGCACAAAATCTCTGAATTTACCCCTGTACTGAAGGCACTTGTGTGCTTTTCAGAAATCTTTCTCACACTCTTGAGGATATGCTTATTACAATTTGTGAGCCCCTGCTTTATTCAAATGAGTAGTAGACATTTTTTTTTTATGAAAGTTAAACCACTTTTTTTACTCAATTATGGTAAATTCATGTGACAAAAAAAAAAAAAAAATTAATAAAGGAACAAAATATAAATTCTTTAAAGCTTTATCCCTTTTAAAATTAATCAAGTCATAATGAAAGGACTAGAGTTAGCAAAGATTTATACCAAGCAGCAGAAAGAAATAGCAGTTACTATGATTTTATTAAGAAATTGTTTATTTGCTTTTAAAGAGATAGATAAACGACAGGGGAGTCAATAACAGTATTTCTTAAAAGATAATGAAAGCAAGTACTTTGTTTTAAAAACTAAAGTCATTTGTATTTCCCCCCTTGTATATTTTGAGTATTGTTTTTCCCTTGCCATGTAATTTGGTTAGGATGACTTCTGTGTTTCACTTACTTCTCCTTTACTCTTTAAAAAACCGTGTAAAACACAGTTACCATGATTTTCACTTGTGATCAACAGACACTAACTATATACTAAATTAATATGACTACCAACAAATTTTAAGTAATTACAATCTATGCATCTTTAAGTAATTATAATCTATGCATCTTTAAGTAATTATAATCTATGCATCTTTAAGTAATTATAATCTATGCAATCTTAAGTATTATCTTGAATAGTTTTTAAACTAGAATTGATTATTATTATTATTTTATTTGTAGAAGTAAGGAAAATAGAAAACTGAATAATATGCATGATTTTATTCTTAGCTCTATTGACTAAATTTGTACTTTTCAAAAATACAGAAAATAGAATGCATACAAAAGAACAAAAATTGATATTTTATACATATCTTATGTTATATATGATGTATTAACTTAATTTTATTAACATATAATTGTAACTAATTTAAAACTTTCAAAATATTACCTTTCCAACATATTCTGAATTTGATTCTAAGCGCTTCTTTTCTTCCTCTCTTTGTTCTTCTTCAATCTATTACAAAACAATAGCAAATAAGCAATGATAAACGCTTAAAACCTCTTTATATATATATATTATATAGTAAAATACTTTGAAAAAAAAATATCAACAATAACCTAGAAAATTAAATTTGAATTATCTTCAGTTACATTTCAAGTACTGAACATCATAGCATCTTCTGAATTAATTAATTAAAAAAAAAAAAAAAAAAAAAAAAAAGATTATCTGGCTAAGATTTTGGAGTACCATTTAATTTGAAAACAGACTTCAATTATGTTTTAAATCATGATACAAACATTCACTATCCCCATCTCATATTATAGTCATAAATATCTAATTATCCAAGACAGTGGTTCCCCATTTTTTTCTTCTTGCGAACCCCTTCTAAAATCCTAAAGACACTGGTGAAGTACTTGTGAAGTCATAAGAAACAAGTAAGAAAACAATAAAATTTGGTAGAATATTTATTTTTCATGTTGCACAATGATTTATAACAAAAACCAAAACATAATCTTAAAACATCAGAGTACAAACATTAATAAAAACAAAAATGGCAGCCACAAGAAAATGAATGCAATTTTTTTCAACAAATCAACTAATTCTTAGTTAACCATACATAAAATTTGAAAATAACTCTTGGATATTTGAGGTTGTCTAACAAAACAAAGAAATTCAAAGCTTGACTTAATGCCTGATAATCAGATCCCAGATTTAATCTGTTGCTGCATTTATTTTTCAGGTAAGTATATTTGAAAATCAATATTTTATATAAATTGAAAACATATCTATGTGAGAAATGATTTTCAATATTTTATATATATTGAAAATCTTTTCTCACATAGATATGTTGAGTAAAAGGATAAAAAAAAACTTTAATGGCTTTTTTTGGAGCACTCAGCCAAAAGTCAAAGAGATATTTTTAAAAATAGCTTTTAGAAAACTTGTCACAGGATAACTAAATGAGCTTTTCTTGTTTCTAGTAAAGTTAGAGAGTTCTGTAAACTTATAATTCCTTGAAAAGGATTATGTAACCAGTTGATTGATAGGGATATATTGCATCTGTTAGGATAATAGCCTTGAAAGTTAGTTGAAGATGTTTCAGATGTTCGGATATATTCTTTTTAATGTTTCTTAAAAAATTTTAATACGATTTTCTGATAAAACGCTGCTGAAAGAACCAAAAAATTCATACTCATTCAACTGCATACACTGGATCCAAAAGTTTTTTTTTATAGCACGGATTCATCATGTACACTAAAAATGGTAACATTCGTGTCTCATAATGATCAATTTAACACATTTAATTCATAAAGATGTCAACTAATCCTGCAAGCTTTAGCAGTCAAAGAATATCAATTATACAAGAAGACATGTGAAATGGATGATCAATAAAAAAAATACTTGAACTTCAGACTTCAATTCAAACAAGCCTGTCAAACCTATGCCACTGGAAAGCCATTTAACTTCTGGGTGAAGTAGTAAAGAAACATGAAAGCTTATAAAGTTCTCACACAGTGCATGGAATAGACGGTAGCTTGTTAGCATGCAATTTTATAAAATTTACAATTTTTACAGAATCACTTAAAGTAGTAGGGAACTCTGCAGAAATAAGCTTAAATGCCAATGCTTATCTGTAAATACAACAATTAGTCTATTAAATTTTCCTTTTATCGTGGGTGTGATTTTGCACAATCTGTGTATTTACTCAAACAATAAGAGCAGTATATTCCATTTTTTAAAAAATGACCATTTATTTTATCCAAAATTACGTCTCCAGTCACATGTGCATACAAATTTTCAAAGATTTTACAAATAATAAATAATCTTGAATGGAATTCTTAAAAATATATCCAATGTAGACAAGCAATACAGTAGCATTTACTACTTCAATTGACTTGCCAAGCTGGATCACAAAATAATTTAATTTCATTCACTTCAAAAGTTCACTCTCCACATCATTTGCCAAATCATTGATTCTATGCGACATCATATAGTTTGATAAAGGAACCAGATCAAATTTCTTTGCTGCCTTTTCTCCTAGCATACACTTCAGGATATTTTTTGCACAGCCCAGTTAAATTTTCTGCCTTTGCATGTGCCTGTACAGATCTTCCGATTCTACAACTTAATTGAAATGATGCCTCAAAGGCTAATTTACTATCTTCACTTGAAGATGACAGGAAAGAAACACTAAACTTTCTATTATTTACTAATTTTCTTTTAAAATACTTGACTCGTGTGTCAGATGACTTTATTTCAAGGTGTCTATACAAAACGGTTTAGGATCTGAAAAAATTGCTTTCTGGTTGTGAAGCTAATAACCTGCTTAAAATCCCACAAATTAATAATTTTATCAGTTCTTTTTTTTTTTAAAGGGGTTGGTTAAAAGTTCATTCTATTTATCATATAAATACCATTTCATTTGCATTAATAGATTACTGGTTGAAATTTTTTTTAAAAAATTCAAAATTGAGGCTCTTTTCAAAAATTTGCAAAAAATTGATAAAGTAGGTTACATACCCATAGAGCAAGAGTCGTAATTTTTCAACATTTTTCCGAGACCTAGTTCATTAAGTATACAAAAGTGTTGCTTCTTAGCATCATTAATTAAGAAGCAACATAAAAACATGGAAAAGAATTATTTTTAATAATTGGTTTCAAGAAATAAGTACAAAAAGAAAAGTTTTGAAGTGATTATGTTATCCATTGTCACTGGTGTGTATGGTGGGGGGGGGGGGGTGAAAAAGTCACCAAGATTTTAAACATTTTTTTTTTTGCAAGAATGTATTTAAGTTTCCATCAAAACATCAGTGAATCATCCTAAAATTTTTTAGTCACACAATCAATGTTGTAGATTTGCATTATTGACAAACAGAAAAACATTCAAATTTATATATAAGATTAAACAAGGTTTTTATCTCTCATGAACATTTTTTTTAAAAATCTTATGTTGAAAGGCAAAACAATAAGTATAGTGATTTCAGAAAACTTACTCATATTTGATTTTTTAATTTCATAGAAACTAATCAAAATATAAGTAACAATGTACATTGAATGAAGCCTTAAATTTTGCGATATGACACAAAATAATTTTAAAAAAGGATATAATTAAATTAAATAAATTTTCTCTCTCTCTAAAAAATTAACAATAATCACGAATTCATTTAAAAATAAATTATATGTTTTTAATTCAAAACATTTAATAATTAATTTAATTTAAAGATATTTTTAATAAAATGAAAATGTTTAATTTAACATACAACAAATAATATGGAATAAAAGAAAACTTAATATCAGCAATATTCTCAAAATTTCTACAGTCAAATTCTACTTTTATCAAGGATTAATAAATTTATTTCCCATCAAAAAGTTATTACCTTTTGTTTTTCAGTCATAGCTTTGTCATAATTTTCTTCTAGAAGAGATTTGGTAACATACTGCCATAATCTCCGAGATTCAAAAACATCTTGTTGGTCTAAGGGTCGAACATGTTTATGAAATCGTTTGAGCTCTTGTACATTTATGTTTTCAGTTATACCCTGAATAAATATTAAAATAATAATCAATATTTTTCATTGACTACTTAACATATACGTATATATAATAAGAATAATAAATTAACAGCAGTAATTACATCAGCAGAAGTGAATTGTAAAATATTATTCCATTCACCACCAATTCTGTACACAATATCTTCTAAATATTTAATTTCCCCTGAAATTTTATGAGGAATACCAGATTGTTGAGGCTAAAATAAAAAATAAATATCAATTAATATTCAAGGCAACAAGATAATTAAATCATTAAAAAGAAAAATAAGACATTTTAAAATGTTATACAGAGTTAAAAATATCTTTTAAGTATCTCATGATCTAAGTTTTACGAAATCACATAGAATATTCTTAGCCATAAATATATTTGAGAAACTGTACGGAAAAAGTGAAGATTCTTCCAGTTGAAAAGTCCCATATAATCAGTTATAATTTAATATAGCAAAATTCATCTAGCTTCAATTAGATCTATTTTAAACAAAACATTTATTTTATAAAATTCTTAAATTGCTACAATTAAAAATTATTTTGATTTCACTCTACCCTTAAATAATAGCTTTGAGTAATGATTATATTACGCTATACTATGTTAGTTAATGCATAACCCAGAAAAAGAGAGTTATAATAAAATAAAATCATTATCACAAGTAAGTGTCAAAATGAATAATAAGAATTTACGAAATAAATAAATATAGGTTGTATTATAAAAATAAAGATGATTTACTAAATTTTTTTTTAAATATAAAAAACTTAACAATGTTTAAAAAATTAAACTATTTTCAAAAATTATACCTTTCTTTCTTTTTTTAATTAATTTGGACTAAACTGATATTTTGATAATAAAAGAAATAGGTTCTGTTCTTACTTTTGTCTGAAATATAATTGATGCATTATAACCAGTTGTAGCACATGTTACAGATACACGACCACCTAATTCTATCCAAGGCACAGTAAGTATGCAGCGCAAATAGGCACATGGTAAAGTAAAAACATAGGTTTCATCAAATGTTAAAAGATGAAGAGAAACTGAAAGCAAAATAAAACAGGATGTGTAAATTACAAGATCAAAACTTATGAATAAGAATTCAATAGTAAAAACAAAAGCCCTTGATAGTATTGTTTACTTTTCATAATATCCATTCAAAAACAGTGGTTACACAACTAAATTTTTCTCATAATTGGTTTTTCTAAAGCAAATTCATAATATTACAATAATTAAAAATAGAAAATAAGTTTTTTTCCTATTACATAAACATTTTGTTATTAAAAATTTTTTTGGAATTTTTTTTCCAGCTATTTTTATGATGAGAATTATAAAAAATTAAATTCTGATACTGCTAATTGCTTGATATGCCTTTTGTAAATAACCAAAAATATTTTGTCAAACCCAGAGATTTAAAGAGATTAAATTCAACTTAATTCCAATAACCTGCAATTATTGCCTTATTTTTCCATTTCAGAGAAAGCTTATTGAAGTAAATAAAAATTAAAAAATGATTACCTTCTCCAATAAAATTAACAGCAGCATATGATGTCAAAAAATTTGATTTCACACATATGTGAGCATTCAAAGAAATTTTCTTTTTGGGGCATTCAACATAAAATGCTGAAACTGCAAATAAATTATAAATTTAATATGAATAGTACAATGAACACTTTCAGAATGAAATAAAAGTTGATACAGACACATATAAAAAAATTGGTAGCAAAATAATTTTAAACTTCAGAAGTGAAATTTTTTTTTTTGTGAATACATATACTAATGATTAAAAGGAGTTATTACTTGAAATAACTTTAAGTTTCAAATCTGTCTTGAAATATATAATTAATAAGTAATTTTCTTCTAGCAAGAAACTACAGTTTTATTGCAGTTCTGTTCTTCCTGTACACCACATCAGGGGAGCAAGAAAACCCTTTTCATTACTTTAAATATGCCCAACAAACATACCAGGTGATATTTATAAAATTTAATGACTCCACAAATGAATTTTTAAAAATACATCTATAAAAGATGAAATAAAAAAAAGTTGGATAAAAACTCACTGGGTGGATGATGAGAGACTTGTTCAGCAACATAAGTTACTTTATACATATTTTCGAGACTTTCATTGCCTTTACCATCATACATATTCCATGAACATCGAAACATTTCCCCAATTATTGGATTATATGGTTTTTTAGATGAAGATGGCTACAAACATGAAATGGATATTTTACCATGGTTCAGTAATAGAATTATAATATTCAAATAAAAAAATAAATAAATAAAGTATAATATTTAAATAAATTTGAAACTATTTTAACTGAAATTTAGTTCAGAACAATTAAAAAAATTTATACCTCCCGAGTGGCATGAAATGATGTTAAAAACCACTGAATGACTGCTACCATTCTAGATTCGGCTGATGTACAATCAGATATCCTTAAAAAAAAAAAAGCAAAGTAGAAATATTTAAATTTGCAATAAAATGAAAATAATTCTTTGAATACTTTACAATGAGATATAAGATTTTATAAAATATGCATTAGTTCAAATCATACATTTTACAATTATCTGCAATAACACAGAATATTTACAAAAAAAAAAAAAAAACTTTCAAAAGCTGCAATTACAAATTTAACAGGTTACAGCTTTTTAGGACAAATTAAATAAAAATAACACTTTAGAATTAAGAAAATTATAAATGTTCAATAAGATCACTACCAGAAACACAAACAATATCCAGTCAATAAAACAACTCAACCTACACACTTTGCAGCATGTTCTGTGTAACAGTTTTAATGGTACAGTTATTGCTCATAATCAAGGACCTTCAAAAAGCCCCGACTTCTCCCAGGGATTTTTTTCTTTGGAGTTACTTAAAAAAAAAGTTTTTCCCCTGCCTCTTTTGGTGAATGTTGACAAAATGAAATGCAAATTACTACATACATTCAAATTGTAACACTGAACATGATGTCTGCAGTACCACGTGGCCATGGTCATAACTTTCAGAAGGCGTTGTTTCGAGAAGGTCAAGTTCTGGTTTCAAGCCCTGATGCTACCAAAGATCACAGATTTAACAAGTATGAGCGGGAATGATAAATCTTAAATCTGTCGAGACTTCAAATCCTTTCACTAATATGGTGTGGAAGTTAGGAGAATGGGTGCAAATTCAGGTGTCCTCCTTGTCACTTAAGCTCAAAATTACACAATCCATCAACAATAGCCAATGCATTGCTTCTAATAGACAAAATTCACAGAATCATGCGATTTATATCATAAACAAACCGGCTTGGTCTGTGTTTACATAGTATATAGTACTTATATGTAGGTACTATGTATATTGTATATCCACACTTTATTTCGTTTAATGTATTTAATATCATATTTCTTACATTATTCAGTAATTTATATTCGGCAGGAAATAATATGAGTATAATTTTATGTATCTATAATCTTATTCTCGTTTAATAGTTAAAATATCATTCGGTAAACTAAGCCTATTTAAACTAGCGTCTGTGTTTGTTTGTATACTTCCGATATAAGCTTTAAATTATTTTCAGCTGTAAAAAGATACATTTTTGAACTGCTAATAGCCATTGAGTTATTTTCACCTTTTTTTTTATTTTGATTAAGCTTATTTTATATTTCAAATGATTTCATTTATAAATATTGTTATGGTACTTATCCATTTCATTGGCGCAAACCTCGCCAAGCAGACTTCATTGGCGACAACACACAATATACATATATTCAGTATGGCATTGGTTGTATAATTTTGGCGACTTTATTCGCTTGCGCGGACGAAATGGAAAAGTATCTTAAATTTTAAAGAAGATCAGTAAAAACACTTTTTTAAATACTAGAAAATGACAGTTAAATTAAGATGTTTTCACAATTATAACAAAATGTATGCATGCAAATCAAATAAATTTATTACTATTATTTCAGCTATTTGATAGAAGAATGATTTAATACCTTTTGCAGCAATCCAAAATTTCAATTTTTGCATTTATTTAGGTGAAAAATATATAAAACGAAGCTTTGTGATAATTTCTTATTCAATTAAAAAGTAGTATATTTAGAAAAATGTAAGTTACTTAACTTATGAAGCATAACACATTTCATAAACGCAGTGCAAAACAAACGGATAATACACTTGTTTACATTGGTGAATATCATGTGGTCAAGTTATCATGTGATCGTGGCATCACATGAATTTAGTCCATTGTGATGTTAATAAACACTCATACATATCAAACATGTGGAAAAAAGTGGGAGGAGTTCTATCAATTGGATATCATTTGTGTATCTGGTTGTAGCCATATTAAGCATTTGTTACTTTATAAATTTTAAGTAGACATTTTTAAATTTAATTTGTCGAAAATGGTTGGAACTTCAGCTTTATCATAGTAACTCTTCAAAGTTAGGATTTTCTTTTATAAACACCAATCTTTATAATCTTTTATAATAAAATATAATATATTCTTTAAATCTATTAAAATAGAGTAAAGAAAAGGAAAAAAGATAATTCAAAAGAAAGTGTACTAATAAGTCTTACCTGACTAACATATCTGGATGCCTAAAAGAATCTGCAAACATTTCTAACAAAGAACGAGGCTCCAACACAAAACTGGGCAAAGTGACCTAAAGTCAAAAGGGCATTAAGTTAATTACATTAAAAAAATAATAAAATTCATTTATTGAGCTCTGTGCTTATCTTTTAGAAACAGTTACATATTTGTAGAAATGTTTTCATTAACAAATTTGTAAAAAAATTAAAAGATAGAACAGAATACAAATTTTTGAAATATTTATTTTAAACTAAACAAATTTGTGTTCTTATATGTCAAGGTGGATATCACAGTTTTAAAATAATTAAAGTTCTTATTTTCAAAATAAGTTTCAAATGCCTTACATTTGTTAAATCTGCACCAAGCTTTAATTGGGTCATCAAATTCATCACAATAGAATGTCTGTCTCCCTCAACAGAAGCAGATTTTTCTTCAACTTCTTCATTATCTGAGATTTCACCACTTGGATCTGAATTATAGTTACATGAAATGAATATTTTCACTTGTCTTTAAAGAATTTATAACTTATGCCTAAATGACAATTTTAGTGAATAGTTTTGTCCAATCAATTCACATCTAAAAAGAACCTTTAATTTTAATCTTTATATTTATGTATTAAAATATAAATGAAGTAATAATAAATAAGAGCAAATGAATTAAAAATTGCATTCAGGACTCATAAAAATTCATTGAAATACATAAATGTAATTGTTTGTTTTGAATTTCCTGGATCAGAATTTTTTTTAAAAAAAATTAAATAAGGTGACAAGAAGTTAACAAAATATTATGAACAATTTTTCTGATACTTCCATTTTTTTTAAAAACAAATTAACTTCTTTCCTAAAAATATAATTCTCAATTTTATGAATGTAAATTGTGATAACATCCAAAACACGGTATATTTTGTCATCATTACAATTGGCAAATATATTTATATCAGTTGTCTGTTGATTGTACATGTTATTTTATTACAAAAATACTTTTTAATCCATGTAAAAATCCAAAATATTTTTTAAAAAAATTATTTTTATAAAAATACAACTTTAAAATGATAAAATACTAGTTTAGATCTAAAATAATATATTACATCTTAAATATGAGTTACTTATGAAAGAATGTAAATGAATTATTATTAAGCATCACTGAAAAATTCAAATAGTGAATAAACTACAGAAAAATTCTTTTTCATTATAATTTTAAGAAAATATGCATGAAACTCACCAATATTTATGGATGATTCTCTAGACCGGTGGGAGCCTGTACTAAATAAAATAAAATCTAGTGAAAGCTATCTTTTATTTACTGAAGTCAATTTATATATACACACATAAACAAGATTTGTGCACATATGTTTTCGCAAAAATGAACATATTACATTGGCAAAAATAATTATACTAAAAAAATAAAAATATTCTACTACTAAATAATTTTTGACAATACTTTTTATAACAGTCATCATAAAACAGAAATAAAATATTTGAGATCAAAATAAATTAAATTTTTTTTTAAAATAATAGTTAAAATTTTTTTTTTAAATCAAAATATTTTTAAAGTAAAAAAAAATTAACAAACAGTCTTTTACTATAAAAATTAAGAACTCTGGAGAATCACTATATGAAAAAACAAAAACTCCATAGAGAAATATATTTTACAGCTAACTGCATGAAGTTTAATAAAACAATTTTTCTTTAAAAAAAAATTATGTCGTTAAATTTAAAACAGTGAAAATGAGATGATTTCATAACAAGGAAATCTGTATAAAAAAATTAGCTCGACAACTCTTTTAATAAAATTATTAAAATATACTTTAGTAGTGGTTAATTAATAATTATATTTTTGAGAATATACCTTTGTTCAGATAAGCTCCTGTTTATTTTTAACACTTCAGGTTTATATTCAACTGTTGTTTTAGGAAAATTTATTGCAACCTGCAAACATATTCAAAAAAAATTCTAATATTATTCACTTCAGTATTAAAACATGTCCCTAAAAAAAATACAGTATATGAGCCCTCGAATCATACACAATGTAGTTTAAAGCAATATAAAATTTTTTAAACACACTCAAAACTTTGTATTGTCACATTTCTATTTCACAAAACCATATTGTACATGCAAAAATATAACTGAATTTTTCACTACTTGTACACTTTCTTTTTTCTAACTCTATTTAATATACTGTGTTATTTTGTTTTTTTGACCAATGTTATAATATGATCAAATAATACGAAATAACACAGTATATAAATACAGTGAAACATAGCTTAGAGGCAAATAAGATTTAGAACAGATTTTGATTACACTAAACAGATGCTCAATTAAGGGATATAAATAAAGTATGAACCTCTGATAATC
Source organism: Nephila pilipes (assembly GCA_019974015.1). Lineage (NCBI taxonomy): Eukaryota > Metazoa > Arthropoda > Arachnida > Araneae > Nephilidae > Nephila > Nephila pilipes. The sequence goes on along the minus strand of BMAW01122535.1, from coordinate 55,095 downwards.
TTAATTCAGTCACTTCTAAAATGTTCTGACTGATAACCTCATGAATATTTAAAAACCTAAGTAATGTTGTAATGAAGTATAACAAATTAATATACATTGTGCTTATTACAAAAATTTTTTACAGTAAAATTAATTACCTGTTGATGTTGTAAAACTGAATAACACTGCTGTAATGTAAGCAATGTAGCTGCAGATGTAGCTTTGAGCAGTAGCAAATTCTGAAAATACAGACAAATTGAAACATGGTATTTCATTAAGGTCAGGTGTCTAAATTGCAACAAAATTACTATGTTTTCTATGCAATTACAATATATATTTCAATACTTATCAATACCAATCTTGAGAATAAAGCATAAAAAACAAAAGCACTCTTTTTAGTTATTCACTCTTCAAATGATGCAAAATCTTCAAAATCAAATTTTTAGCACAACAGATGAATACTTAATTTTTAAAAAAATTAAAGGGAAAAAGAATTTTCACAGTCACACACATACAAAAAAGCAAGTAAAATATACTACTAATTAGTGGAATACTCCTTATATTTCCTTAAAAACTTCCTTCATGTTGTTCTTTCATATAAGCAAAATAAATAAACTTAATTAGTACATAATAAACTTAATTTTGAATGTTAATTGACAATTAAAAAACATTTAATACATTTTTTATAAAAAAATTCAACATATATTGAAAAGTTAATTAAATGTACTTTCATTTAATATTATACTTTTGAGGGATTTATAAATAACTTAAGGGATTTACGAGAGTTGTCAAAAAAGTAAGAGTCTGAGCCTCTGATGCTCAAAGTTATTATTTTTTTTTCAATAAAGTTAGATGAACTGTTTTCAAGAACAAAAATCTTGCGAGTCGAATGCTCTCTCATTTGTCTCAGTCAATTGAAAACTCTTGTTGTAGTGACATGTTGAAATAAGTGTCATTATTCCAAATTCTGCCAGCTGTGAGTTGAGGAGAGTAATTTGGTTTCTTCTCATGAACTAACTATTCACTATTCCAGATTTTTAACAAACTAAAATCAGATTACTGGGAAGGTTTCATGAACCATACTAATGTGTACAAGTGGTGTTGAGAGTTTAAAGTGGGAAAAAAAAACTCCAAACTGTTGTTAAGGAGGAGGAGAGAATAATGCTGAGTAGCACCAAGAAACCCTAAAAAAATTTGGAGGAGGATGAACAAAAGGAGAATGTTAACAAAGAGAGTGTGTTCGTAGCAGGACAATGTACATACCCACACAACCAAAAGCCACAAAGCAATTCTTGGACTCATTTGATTAAACATTATCAATCATCTCTCTCAAGCCATGTTAGAGCACTCCAAATTTTAATCTTTTCATTTCTCTGAAGTAATTTATGGATAACATAATTTTCAACCATCAACATGAACAGTGGGCCGAAAAGACAATGAGAAACTTTTTTGATGAAGGTATATGAAAGCTAATTCCTAAGCTCAAAAAAAGTATTAAAAAAGAAGCTGACTACATCAAAAAAATAGTGTTTGATGTGTGTACATGAATTTGTCAGTCATTCAAAAATATATTACCTTTCTAATTTTGAAAAAAAAAATTGAGTACTCTTACTTAATGGACAACCCTCATGTACACTGTATATCAATGTTCAATATTTTGAAAATAGAAATTTTTACAGTGAAGATTTCAAATTAGATTTTACTTACAGTATCACAGCATTTTGGACCATTTCCTACATGAGGTAAATCCTAAAATAAAATTAAAAGAATCAATAGACACCTATTTTGAAGAATAACATGAAATTCCATTGTAATAAAAATCACAATGATAATATTACCTCAACTTCCTTACAAAGAAGAGTAGTTAATGATTCTGTCTGCCTCAACATATCACGAACATTGTTCAAGGCTTCTGTTACAGATCCTGCAGGCTGAATTGTTGAATTGTGAGTCGAAGCAGTGTTTTTACTTCTTCGATTTGATTTTCGTCTAGTTGGATGTGAATCTATAATACTATTAGTATGAAAACCAGCATACCAAGTGGATTGTGCTTCATTTGGAGGAGCACTTGTCCTTAAGTCAATCGCTGACAATGGAGATCTATGCTCTCTCGGAGGTAGCGGTGGATTTTTCTGCAATGTGAAAGCAGTTTAACATGATTTTATCATTTAAACTTTAAATTTTTAGAATGAATTTTTTACAGAGGAAAAATTGGAATTTAAAATAAATAAGAATTTCATGTTTATACCATATATTCATTTCATATTTAATGTTTTAAATTAAAAAATTATAATTTTTGTGAATTGTTCTGTGAATATTTCTACCCACATGAAAACTGCAGTAAATGTCAATTTGTTATAAAAATTGTTTTTAACAGAAAAATTCTTAAAATCTTACTTAAAAATTCTTTAGCTTACTTCAGCGATAGTTTTTGTGTGATGCTCAGCTACAGCTCTAATTCTGTTCACCCAAAACTGTCTTTCTTTTGGGTCATTGGCTGTAAAACAAAATAGCCATTCATTATTACACAAAGTAGTATATATGGCATATCCTAAAAGAATATTTTCACAGAATTATTGTATAAAAATAAAAAAAATTATTACTTTTATTGAAAACTCTTTGTATGAAGCAATTCCCAATATTAATTTTAGTAGAAACAGTAAAATATTCATTTAAATATTTAAAATTAAAAAAAAAAAAAAAAATGTCAAATCAGAGTACTCAAGAGTTTATTATTGTAAATAATTGTAATTAAAACTTTTCAACAAAAAAAAAAAATAAGACAATGTAACTGAATTATGCTGCATTTTATGGGATAGAAATATTACAAGGTATGGAAAATAAATAATGAGACTGATGCTGTAAAACATTTTATTTTGATGTCATACATATTATTTCACCCTCCATATTCACCCCTCCTCTATCCCAACAAAGCTCCATGCGAATCTTCCATTGTTCTAAACAGTGCAGGAAGTCTTCTTTTGTCTGCTCCTTCAGGATGCTCTTTCACAGCTTAAAGGACTCAAATCATGTTCCTTTTAATACAGATGTCTAACACTGGGATGCTGCACTTGGCTAGAAACCTTTTGACAGACAATGCATAATGAGCCTACACATTGTCTTACACAATTTGGGTAATTTTATCCTTATTCTTTCATGGAGTGAAGATATTAATGTTGATTAACAGTTAGACCTTCATCAATCCAGTGAAGGTACACAATCCCATGAATATAGAAAAAACATCATTGCTTTGAATTTTGATTGCTCTTTCAAGCTTTCGGCGAAGATGGGCTCTTACAGTGAATGGATTGGCAATTCATTTCTGGATAATAAGTAGTAAAATGATGATGATAGTGAAGTCTTATTGGCGCAAGAGCCAGATGTTGTCATACTGCCCCAAACAAGGTAAATCTGTGATCTAGACATTAAAACATTGAAAAAAGATTGATAGACAAAAAGGTCATGCAAGAAAGTAAAGTTTAGAGGCGCATAGCCAAATATGGCTATGCTACGACAAACAAGAATAAACTGTGGTCTAGACGAGAAGAAATTGAGGAAAAGATAAATTGGTTGACTAGAAGGAGGGTTGAAAATAGAGAAGGATCGCTAATGTATCCTGGGGGCCATAAGTAGTAAAAACTCATGATTCCTAACACATTATTATCCTTTCCAATAAGTTTGGATCATTTTCAATGGCATTCAAAGTGTCAGTACAAACACTTTTTAGAGTATTTATTCATTCAAAAGTGAGAATCTTAGGCACCATTTTACACCCCTCTCTATACGTTAAAATTGTTATATACAATTTGTCGTATGGATTCTTGGTCAATTCCTACAGTCTCAGCAAACGCATAAATACTTAATCGATGGTTAAAAAATAACTTTAATGCAAACAAAGGCTATGGGCATATGGAATTATTTACAGAAGTGAGAGGCACTGCATTTGAAAGCAAAGGGTTCGCACTAAACAGCTGTTGGTTGCTGACACTTAATGCATGTGTATTTCTTCTGTAGAAGTGTCAGTCTCATTATTTAATATCCACACCTTGTATTCATTAGGTATTGTAATATATATCCCACATATTAACGATACTTGCTTAATATGGTTTTTTTAAGTGTTAAAAACAAAAACTTAAATTAATATTTCTCTCTCTTTCTGAATAAAAGTAAAATGTGCCACACATAAGGGTGCAAAAAAAAAAAAAAAAAACTACATAGATTAAATTAACCTTTTAATTTATAAAGTTCTCCACAAGCAGCACTAATAGCAAATGACTGTCCATCTTCATCACTTGGTGAAATAACAGCTCCCTAAAGGAAGCAATTAAAGTAATTATGTTGCACTACTTTTTGATAAAATATTACATACAGATGAAATTTTTAAAAAAAAAAAAATATTTGGAAATAAGTTATCAGAATTAAAGAAAATATTTCTTTCAAAAAATATACTTTGATGGTAAATTTATAGTCATACTCCTCCAATTAAACATACACAAATTCTACATAATATATTATTTGATTAGGATAAAATGAATTAAAGTACAACTTTCCAGGTTGACATCTCTTTTAACCAATTGAACATAAGACAATGTTAATTTAAATTTTGTCACATGACCAGTTTAGTTTCCTTTACACCAAAAAACAGAGGGCATATGGGTTTCTTAATCATTTTTATTTTTCAATTGTTTTCTCATGTTTCATTACTGCATATAAGAAATTGACATAACATGTTAAGGTTAACTATGAACTGAAAGAATTTTTTGTGTGAAAAATGTGTCTAAGTTACATGGAAGTCCGAATATAACAAGGGTACATCAGTAAATAGATTACAAAGCTCAATGAAAAAAATGAGGGAAGAACCAAGATACTTTTATGATATTTTCAATACCTGCAGCACAAAAATCTTTAGACTGCTATGTCAGACAGTTATAAATTTCATGTTCAACATTTGTATCAGTTAGGAAATACTAGCCACCAAGGAGCAATTTAAAGCAATCAAACAGATTATAATAGCCTGGTGCTATGTCCAGGTGTTTTAAATAAGTTGACACTGAAACTCTTCAATTTCCTCTTACGAAAATTTAGCTTATGTGGCCTAGTATTGTTGTGATGGAAAAGAACCCTTAAGTCAACACGTTAGGACATTTTCCTTGAATGCATTTCGAAACTTCGACAGAATTTTAAAGAAGAAGTCAAGGTTTCATTCATGTTTCTGAAAATGAGCAATCAAAACTCCCTAAGAATTCTAAAATGCTGTCAGCATAACCTCGCCAGCTAATGACACCACTTTGAATTTTAAAGATGAAGGATGATTTAATGTCATTGAAGCTCACTTTGATTCGGGTTGATTATGATGAACCCATGTTTCATCCCAAGAAATCATCCCAGTAACCTATCCAAATATTTGCAAATAATTTATTACTATCTCCCAAATTCTCACATTGGTTAGTAATCTACTTACTGACTTACCCTCTTAAAAATGTGTACAATTAAAAAAAAAAATGAAAATTATTATTATTCCAGTTCATATCAAAATTTAAGATGTGCCAGACTTTTATGAACCTAACAATAAATCTGAAACATTTTCTAAGAAAAAAATGTCTTCACATGGAACATTCAGTGATGAGTGCTCATTTTCCATTTACCTTTGTTTTATTTTTGCCCTTTCATCAGAAAGAAAATCTAAATAGTAAGAGAAAAAAAATAATAGATGTATTGATTGTGAATGATGTTGCAAGTATTATTTTACAAATCATTTACGGATCTGCGCATTCTTTGAAGCAGCACAAAAATAAATAAATAAATACGTGCATATATGAATACAATAAGCTTAGCTTCATATGTTGACAGTTTTATATCAAACTTTTGGATGTTGGTAACACAAAAGTTCTGTACTATTAAGTATAAAAAAATGAAACAAATCTTTAAAAAATAATTCAAACAAATGAGAACTTACAGCTAAAAATATTGCACCTCGAGGCCTTTTTTTCTTAACTTCATCTAACTGTAATAAAATAAATATTTCTCATATCATTAACAAAAATCAATATTTCATATTATGAATATCTTATCAAATGCTACTTGGTTTAATATTTTTAAAAAATTCTAAAGCCAAATAATATATTTAGAAATATTCATTGATACAATTTCTGAAGTAAATTTATTAAAATTTTTTCTAAGCTCTCCAAAGTAAATTCTAATAATATATTATAAAATTAACTACATTCTTGCACAAATATATTCACATTTTTAATTACACATTAAAAAGCTACTCGTTAACTACTTCTTAGAAAAAAAAATATCTGCACTTTCAAACAGTGTTTGAGAAAAATTTATACATACTTCATTGATTATATTAATCAAATCATGCATTTTTAGGTAATGGTAAATTATTTTTGTGTACAACTAGAAGATGACAACCTATTAATAATTAAAAACCTTGTTAAAATACGAGCAGGGAATACACATAAAAAAGAAATAAAGAGTACACAGTAGTTCTTTTTCCTAAGGCTTTCTCAAAATAAAAGATATACGATCACACAAAATATATACTTAAAAGTAATATAATTTTGTTATTTGAATAACTTTCGCATCTTCATCTTAAAACTATATTCTCATTAAAAATTAATTTTCCAAAAAAAAAAAAAAGTTTTATTATAATTATTGCAATTAGTTGATAACAAAATAAAATGCGAAAATACTTTTAATTAAAAAAATATAATAAGCAAAACTACAAATGAAATTTAAAAAAATGCGACATACCATATAATATTCCAGTATACCAGTTTCTGGAATTAGTATAAACCATCGATACTGCCATCCTTTAACAACATTTGTATATTTATAAAGCTGTCCTTCCAAAGGTCGGCTAAGAAATTTTGAAATAAATATTTCTTTAAAAATTCATATGAAATAAAAAAGTAAAAAAATCATTAAAAAATAAATTAAAATAGTTATATTTCAGAGTACAAGTTAACTTCTTTAACAAGCAGCAGAGTGTAAGTATATAGAATTAAAAATTACACATAAAGAAACATAATGACTATACACGGTAGCTTTGCAGATAAATAAAGGTGTCCTAGCATTCCACGAGATGATGAATACTCTGGATAAAAAAACCTCCATGATTGTTTAAGGAGCCTTTTTCACCTTGATTTGAGCCATATTGTTATTCTTTCAAAGCTTTCTAGAGAGGACCAAAGACATGATAGCTACAAGATGAAGAAGTCAGGTTTTTACTGAGGATATTCAAAGACTTCCAATCAAAATTGTTGCAACAAACCTATGGTTTCATTAGCCACATAAATTGCTATTTTCTGTTTATGTATGGCTGTGAAGTAGTTGTTTACACTAACTTTTGTATTTGACAGTGCTGCACTATCTTGTGTGTAGTGATTCACTGATTTTCCTCACCAAAATGTCCATTGCAGTAATTGCTTCTTAGATGATGACCATGTGCACTTAAGTCAAAGTCCGTTATCTGAACTAGTTTTATTCTATATGAAATTCACTGCACCCTCGGTACATGGAAGTGAATTAGAGATACTCTGTCCCTTACACATTTTGAAGATAATGATTAAATCTCAACTGGATTCTCAGTTAAAACTTCCTTGACTGCATATTGACTATGTTTGGAAGCCCCAATGATCTGATCAGTAGCATTTACCAAGCTTCTATTCAATCACAGAGACAACTGAAATGCCTCCATCTTTTTTCTAATCATTCAGAACCCACTCTAGGTGGATGTACCGCATTTTATTTCCACAGCACGCATGGAACAATCTCACTTTCATTTGGGCAACTCTTATACTAAGGAATTATAAATTAATGCATAAGGGAAAAAAAAAAAAAAAAAAAAACTGACTAGGAGAAATTCAGACTATTTGTTTTTAAGTTAATTTTGCATATTAATGGAGAACTATAGGTGTAATAAAAAAAAACGCAAAAAAATGTATATAAAGATGGAGGAGGGAACCAATGAAAAATTATACAATGTTTGGTTTGCTTATAAAACAATTTTAACATTTAATAAAAAAAATTAACTGGAAATTTTCAAAACTAAGTATTGTGAGGAATGGAATTCTAGTACATAACCCATTACAAATGTCTGATGCATATTTTAATCCCTGCACTAAACAAGAATTGTTAAGATGAAGAAATTAAAATCTTATAAAGAATTGTTAAACATAAAATGCAATTTTATCGAGAATATCTGAAAAGTAAACACCATTTTAATTATAGATTTTACTTTTTTTAGGGTTCTTAATCAATGTGTCCATTTTGTTAAAAACAAAAAGTTGGTAAGTTGAACATTTAAAGTTTTTCAAACTGAGATCACAAAAGGAGCAAATTTTCTGTTGAAATGTATATAAATATATTTAAATAACATATAAAAAATTATAGATTTATTTATACCACCTGAAAGAAGTTCTATAAAACTATCTAATTTATCATACTTTTATGATAAATTCTACTTAAATGTCTTGACCTTTACTTATATGTAAACTTATTTATTTACTTATATGTTATTGCATAGTATTTACGCATGGTCATCAATTAATAACAGTAATTTGTACAACAATCTTGCCAACAATTATGTTTGCTCAAAATGATATTTTGTTAATCAAAAATACTTAACTATCTTTTATGGTTCTAATAGTCAGAATTTATTTAAAATTTAAGAAAATTGTTGTATGGAGATAGGAATGACCAGCCTAATAATATGTACAGTTTCATGAAAATATTGACTATTTTATCAAATAAACAAAAATAGAGAAACAAACAAGAACATTTACATGTAAGAAAATTGATTTTACTACATTCATTTTTAAAAAAAATGTATTATCTGTGCAATCAAACTAATGTTCATCTTTCTGTTACTGGCAATGACATGATTGCATATATATATAATATGAAGTGAAATAAGCATTTTATAAAATTTGGCACTTAATTAAGTTAGCTGTATGTCAACAACAATTTACTGATATTTTTCTATAAAAAAATATCAGACTTAACCATGTAATTCATCTTACCTTAAATTTCGTTATCACATTTTATTTGAGGATTATTTTCTTAACAAAAACTAAAAACATTTAAAACTGTTGTAATTCAAAAATGTTGAACTTATAAACATTAATGCATTACACTTCTAAAGTACACAGATTATGAATAATTATAATGAAATAAAAGCTGTTGTGTTTGAAATAAATTAGAATTTTTTAAAATTTTTCAATGCTCCAAAGAAATTGCATTAATTAGAGAAACATACCTCATTTTGTTTCGTTCTTGTGCATCAAGCTCCTGAAACAGAAATTTATCCAAATTAATGTTTGTTTAAATATTTTAAAACTAATAAAAATACCACTTAAACCTGAACGTTAATAAAGCACTAAAATACCATTATGTGCAAATCCCATACTTAACTTAAAAAGAAAGATTTAAAAGCCCTAGATCGATGATGATGCATTGTATTCTTATGCACTATATAAAAGCAACAAATTTATACGAGGGACGTTCCAAAAGTAAGTTTCTTTATTTTATTGAAAGAGCACATGGACACCAGATAAAACAAACAATTGCCATAAGAATCTACACCTGTTGTTTATACAATAACAGATGTAATGTCAATGGAGGAGGAATGATGCATGTGCAGAGCAACAAAAAAAAAAAGGGTAGCAGCAGACCAGCATGCCCGAGATATGACTGACAACATGGTCAGCAATGGAAGTATATTAAGCTATTATCCGGTAAGAATGGGCACATGGGACTAATCATCTATGAAGGCCTACAGACCGTGTATGGTGAACAAGTCATGTCTCATCAAATGGTTGGATGCTACTGTTTCAAATTCAGTGGAGGAAGGCAGAGTGTGGATGATGAAGATCGAAGTGGGCATTCCTCCAAATCCCTGAACAAAAACAACACTGCTACAGTAGAGGACATGGTGTTAGCAAATAGGTGTACAAAAAGGTGTCAGACATGGTGTCCACACTGAATACTAGTCATGCTTAGGTCCATCCAAAACAATGTTGAGGTGGAGCTGGTAGTGTGACAATTCTTTGCATCACAAGGCACAGAGTTTTACCAGAGTGGCTTCTTCAAACTGATTACATGCTACGATTAATGTCTCAATGTCAAATATGACTGTGTTGAAAAATAGTACAAGGTGTATAGTTCATGATGACATGGTTTACTTTTTTTAGCAATTAATTTTCCTTGTGGAAAAAAAATGACAAAACTTACTTTTAGAACATCCATTGTAACTGAGATAAATTTCACCATTTGACTAGGATTAAAAACTACTTATTTCCAGAACTACGAACATTTAAGAATCATAATTTATTTGAATACCTACTAAAGGATATCTAAAAAATCATGAAAAAATATAAAAACACAGTAATCGCAAAATGAAAAAAAATTAATCTAATTTTAAGTTCACATAATTATTACTTAAAAATAGAGCTACATTACACATAAATTAAAATTTACGAATGATTATACAATTTTAATGTTACAAATTTTATGTAATAGTATATATATGTTCATATACACACACACAATGCAATATGTAAATAAATTAAAATTGAGGAAATTTTACAAATCTGCTTGCATAACATGTAAATTAGAAACTTCAGCAATTAGAAAAACTATAACAACTTGTAAAAATTTTACTTTTCAACTGAAACTTTATAAATAACACCTTGCTTAGTAATAAATAATAGTTTTTTAATGAAACTTTTTTAAATTCCTAGAATAACTGATAATAAAGGAGTAGCATTAAATATTTCACATAATTTATGAGCCTGATTGTCCTACTAGTCATTATAAAAAACAAAACTACTACACATGCTTTTTGTCTGCTAAGGTCAATTTATAGATATAAATCTCGCATTATGAAAAACACAAAATAAAAAATGAAGACAAAAATTTGGTAATTTTCCATTTCGCTGGTGCAAGCGATAAAGTCACCAAAAATGATACATTTCATACAATGGAATATGTGTATATTGTGTGTAGTCGCCAATAAAGTCTGCTTGGTGAGATTTGCACCTGCAACATGGAAAAGTACCAAAAATTTCTTAACACAATTACAAAATTTTGACATTAATACAATTTATATTCTTTAAATAAATTTATTTTACAGTTAATGTATTTCTAAAACAAAGCAACAAGAATTCGTAAGGATACATAATACTTTAAAAATAACAAAAATATTGATTACATTTTTTGGTAACCCATATGTTTGGGAAGCTTGGTCCTAAAATTTTAGAAGATATCCAATTAGTTTTTAAGATATTGGAAGATTTCCGAGTTTTATCAGTCTCAAAATTTGACAGCTGAGGGATGTGGTTAGTTTTGGTTTTTCATTTTGAAGCATTTTTCATTGTTAAAATAAATTAAAAATATTTTTAAGTAAATTCAAAAAGTTAAACATGCTCTTCAAAACAGTTGATTGATATCAAGTATCAAGTAATGTTAACAAGCATCATTTTTCTAATGCACTTCTTGTTATAAGCATTAGTGCCAGGGATATTGAGTTTGGGACTCTGCTACTCAGGATTGGAGAAATTCTGCATGCATTTCAATTTTAATGAAATGGCTAGTAAAAGTTTTACTTCCTATAAGGCAAAAATTCTACATAGATATATGACAAATCAAATGTCACTTGATATTTGTGAGGATGTTTAAAATGTATGGGGGCAAGGAACAAAAATATCATCAATATAGGAAATTACATCTGAAACATTGGAATAAGTTTGTATTATAAACCTGCTAACTATCTTTGTGATAGACTATGAAGTAATGTCAAAGTGGAGTGAAGAATGCCAAAAAACTAAATTTGCCCTTGAAGAAGATAAATGCAGATATGAAACTGTGGGAAAGATCTCAGATCTTAAGATCAGAAGCTGCTACATATAAAGTGCCCTTCTGGTGTAAATTCCTGATATTTGTAACAGTTTGAACTGAATCAGGTTCTGATAGACTGGGTAAAATCTTCAATCAGTGAAGAACATCAGTTCAAAACCTTTAATAATGTACCAACAATTAACATCTACTTAACCACTGAACAGACGTGTCAGAGATTTGATTCAAAATTCCAATGAAGCTTTACATTCAATGATTTGAATCAAATTCTTCATACAAAATATTGCTCCTAAGAATCGTGTTGATCACTGGCATCTAGTGTAATATCCAAGATTAACATTTGAACATTAAAAACTCTATAGACATTTCAGGATGTGGTCTTACAACCAGTTCATCATCAAAACACTTAACTAATTATAGAACATATCTTAGAAATCAAATCAGTGAATTAAAAAGCCATGTAGCAAAAAATTGCACAAACTTAAAACTGAAAAGAAAAAAAAAAGTGTTATGTACAAAGCTAGTTGTTTCAAATGTTATATTCTATTATTAATTTGAATAAGTGGATTGTAATAAAAACTTCTGAAAATAATAATTTAGATAAAGCTGAATAATCCGTCCCTATCATAACCAATATTTCTTGATTTAGTGCAAAAGGATATTTTGAATAAGACAAAATATATACAATAATATTAAATTAAAATAGTGTTTTAACATAAATCATAGATTGGAAAATAACATATTAAAAGTTAGAGCTTTACAAATATTACTAGTTTAATGCTTTTATAAACTCTAAATGCATTTTCTCAGCATTTTATTTTTGTAGAGCATTTTCTATTCCCTAAGAGATTTTATCTGTTCAAGATAACCTTGAAATTTTTTGAAGATGCTTTCGTATATATATATTATAAAAGTTAATATAGATTTAGGCTTGACAGCTCTAGTTATTTAAAAAAAAAAAAAACCTGTCAAAACTTAAATTTTAAACATTTATAAGTTTTTTTTCAGGTTTGACAGTAAAAACTATTAAAATTCAACAGAGAATCATATTTTTAATTCTATACTAGATTTTATTCTTAATAATATCAGAAAAGTAAATCACTTAAAACAACTAGAAAATATATTAGAATTGAACATTTTATAAAAGTTCAAAATAACTTCAAATGTTTTAAAAAAAATGGATTGCTAAATACTTTTCCTCCAAAGTCAATTTAATAACTTAGTCTGAATAATCAAGTCCTTATTTTTACCATTAATTTGATAATACTGTCATCAAAAAAATTTTATGTCAAAAGTAAAAATAGAATTACGCAACCCAATTTTCATATTCAACTACAAAAATTTTAAATAATGAAGCTAGAAATATTTTTTCTTGACATTTAAAAATTTGTATTAAAATCAATAATTCAATTACAAGAATATATAAACTATGAAGAACTGTTATTTAAAAAAAAAAAATACATTTTGCAATTTATGATTAAATTATTTCTTTTACTTCATAAATTAAGCTGCAAAATTACAAATGAAATTAGCAATAATGCATTAAAACACTGCAAAGCAATTTTAACAAATATTAATACCGTTACTTTTCATCTAAACCATTTACATAGCCAAATAATTAAATAATCATAAATAAAACCATCATCATCAACAAAACAATTCTCCTCATTTACAAAACAATTCTTCATGCATATACACAGAAATTCACCAAATGAAAATGTAAAAAAGTACAACAAATTAGCAAAGAAATCATTGCACTTCAAAGTTAAATCTATTTGTATCTAGATAAGAAATCTTAAGATGAATATAAGCATGTTCAGGTAAGCAATCATACATTAAATGATGATATATAATAAAAATATAATTAAGATTTATTACATTAAACTTAATACATTTAATGATACTGAATTAGAATGAATGCTTGCAAAATCACACCCACACATTCAACTAATTCAAAATAAAGTTAGTGACAAAAACAACTGTACATCTAAGAGAACACTTTTCAACACCAGTATAATACTAATAATTATTAAACTATATAGCAATACTTTCATAGTATTAGTACATATCATAAGACAAAATGAATAAAAATGAGCTGCACATTTTTCAGATTACAACAATAAATTTAGAGACAAATGCTGGCAATCAATTTGATACTAATTATAACAGTTTCAGGATTAGCAAATAGCTGAGAACTCAACTTACAATTTTAAAAAATAAATGAATTTAAATCACCAATGATTATACATTATACAGAGGCACACTCCCCATACAAACTGCAATGTTTTAGTTATCAATAAACAATCTTTTACCTCAATATATCAGATTCTTCAAAATGTTACGAGTTGAACTCTGATTACAGGTAAAGATAAGGAAAATAAATAAGTGAATGAAAAGTCACATAAGGGGGGAAAAGAGCTGCAATCTATACTTCCTTGTTATAGAAGATATCTAAAATTGTCGTTAGGATGATCAATAGCCTTCAGATCAATAACACCGCTGTGCTTCAACAGATAGCAAAGGTAAACATTGCTTTTGCTATATATTTTGATGATTCACAAACGAATAAGTTTTATTAGAGATGCACTAATTAATCCCTTAACCCAAGACAAAAACTGTGAAGTGAACTTTACTTGTGCTTTTTTCATGGCTGAAATTAATGTAATTTTCTCATCTTCAGTTAATTCAGGAACATCGTTAATCAGAATATTAAAATCATCAGCTTTTGACGAATTCGCCATAGTACTTGTCTCTACGACTGCCATTGACAAAACAGTTGCAACAAATACTTGGAAATTACTATGAATTGAAATACCTCGGATTTTTACGCATGTTTAATCATGCGCATCTAAAAAATTATTTCTTGTAAAAGCAATGGCAAGAATTCTTAGCATTCTTATCTATTCCCATACATATTGAAATCATCGACCAAATAATAAAACAAAGAGTTTCAATCTCCAACTTGAAAAAAAAATGTATCAATCTTTAAGAGTGTACATGAAATTTAAATACAAATCAATGCCTTTTATGCATGATTAATAATAAAAAACCATAAAAATCTATTAAATATATAAGAAATAAATAAAAATCATTGATACATTCAATGCGATTAAAATTTTTTTGTGTATATATCAGTTTTCATACTTCTCAACTTAAGCTATTCATGGAATTAGTTTCGTTTCTTACTGACATCTCAGTATACATTCAGTGCAAATTTCTCACCAAGAAAAAAAAAGTTCCAGTAGCAATACTTCTCCGTTGAAATTATTTCTGATCCTTTGGTCGATACTTTGAAGTAAAAACTTGAAAATTTTCTTCTGTTTAAGAGTGGTACAAGGCATTTGATATTGTTTCAACAAACACGATGTATTACAGTTTAATCAACATTAAAGTATTCACAATAAAAAATGATTTTTATTGTAGCTGTATGTGTAATTTTAACAAAAATATTTTTTCATAGAATTCTTGTTTTAAATTTAAAAAAAATGTTTTTATCTCATCTTTATTTTTTGTAGAATATAGGAGGATTAAATGTAAAATTTATTTGTGAACAATAAATACACTGAAATAGTAAAAAAAGCCCTGGATATTTGAACACAAGAAGTAATGTAATCCTTATAGTATGTATAGATAATTTAAATTTCGGACATTTTCAATAGTTGAGAGGAAATGTTCGTTTTTACTATACTTACTATCTCACCAAAAATTAACTTCGGAAGGAACATTTTTGTTGTAAGAGAGAAATTGTGTTTTGACCAGCTGAAATTGAAAAAAGAAATATATTCTTTTTGTTTTGATAGTTGTTTCTGTGATTTATGAGTTGTTCACAAGATTTATATCGTAATCACTTTTACCAAGTTAGAGGTATCTGTTTATTTGAACAATTTTGTTATTTTCCCTTCTTTTTTGCTACTTTTGTAACGTCATACGACCTCTGAGCGGTAGACTTGAAACTCCTTTTCCAAAAACATTTGTGCAAGTGCTAAATTTCATCATTAAGAAATTATTATTGATTATTACTTTTATTGCCTTATTATTAGTTTACTCGATCCCGAAGAGTTAATTTATAGTACATATATTTTAATAATAAGGTGACCAATCATCCTTCTTTAGGGAGGACAGTCCTTCTTTTGTAGGTTCTGTTCTTCCTCGAAATGTGTCCTCCTCCTTCCTGTCCTCCGTTTTGATATTTTAAAACTAATCAGTTAATCTCTCTATTCAGAGATGACGCGCCAAACTGTTAGAAAATGTTGAATACAAAAAACTTTTAGGATATTCAAAAGTTAGATGGCTCGCTCTATCTATTGTTATAGAGCGTGTTTTACAATTATTTGAGCTTCTCCGATCATTTTTTAAAGTTTAGACAAATGTTCAAAAATTCTTGAATCTTTTTTTCAATTATGAATTATCGGAGATATTAATATATTATGTACATAATCAGGTATCTATTTTTCACTAAAAGATTGAAGATAAACATATTTCAGCTACAGAAGTTAGTCTTATTTTGAACGATTTTGTCCTTCAATATTAATCAAGATTTGAAGAAAAATGTATTCCTTTAAAAATAAAAAGAAAGAAATTGTCAAACTTAAAACAATCAAACCCGGGAGGGGGGGGGGTGGCGAAAAAGTACCTAAAAGAAGGGCAGAATTTTTACCAAACTTGTTTCCAATATGTCGAAGAATGGTCTGAAACAAATATCGCAGGAAATAGCAGTTTTCAGTGGTGTTTTTTGACTTCATTGTAGATAAATTGGGCAGATATTGAAGATTGTGTGCAGCTTTTATTGAAAGAAATGTCTGATACTAAAATTGAGGACAATTGTCAGTTGGAAGAAATTACAAGAATGAATGTATACTTAAATTCTGTTAAATTAGAACAATGGGGAAATCAACATGTTGAAATTGATGAAAGATGGGAGAACATATTTAACCATCTCAAAAATAAACACATTCCATCTGAAAATTTAATTATTCTTGTTGAATTTACGTTGTGATACCTGGAACTAATGCCGCAGTTGAAAGGTCCCCCCCCCTCCCATTGTTAATGATTTTTAGACAAGTGAGAAATCAAGATTGAATGTTGATACTCTAGCTGCAGCACCTACCGTAAAATTCTACATGAAGGATATTTCTTGCTCCGAAATTTCCGATATATTGTTAGGAAATGATATATCGACAAAAAAAAATCATTCAATGAAAGAAATACTCGGTTAATTAAATAATTAAAAAGGATGTGTGCATAATGAATTTATTTTTGTTTGAATGTTTGATTTAATTTAAGCTGTATTTTTTTTCTTAAACTTTTTCGTCCTCCTTTTCATTGTAAAAAATTGGTTACCTTATTAATAATCCCAAATGAGTGAACATCCTGAATATTTCTAATTAAGGAATCTGTTAGAATTTAATTGATAAATGCTTACAAATCACATTACAATGTAATTAAAATTCAAACATGCATATAGCATGAATTTAAAGAGAAATGTAATTTAATTTGTCATTTTAAAAACCACTCAAGTCACACAATCAGAACTTTTTAGGAATAAATATAAAAACTGCATATAAATACAAACACAAATACAACAATTCTCAAGGACATTTTTGAACCGAATATAGTATTTATTCTTGAAGTTATTAAATAGTTTATAATGTTTATTATTTATGAACAATAATTTTAAAAAAATACCTAAAACATGTCTTTAATTTACATTGTTTTAGCAAGAAACAGAATTAAGTGGTAATTAAGGTATCCGCCTACCTTCGAAGAGGGTTTTTTTTAAATAATAGGAAAAATAACTTTTTACATGCATTATACTATAGTATATGGTTAAAAGCTTAAAATACATTGTAAAGTTTGCATAAATCAAAAATTGTTTTAATATTTCAGCTAAAAAAATACATAAAAATAGCAGTAAAATGGCACTTGTGCAAAACACAAAAACTGAAATTTAAATAGAGATGTTTCAATTCTATAAATTTTATTATGATGAATTGAATCTAATTTAGGATTTGTGCCTCTCTCACAATTATAACCCTTATAATTAAATATTTATAGGAAGTCGTACTTTAACATACAGAAAAAACGTAAAAAATTGTGACAAGTTATGGCTTTTATCATCAATAAAATTGAAAGTAATCAAATCATAACAATAGGAGAGGTTCAAACCCTAAATTCTCTTTCATAAAGTATTCCATGAAATTTTTATAACATTATATGCATAACTTTTTTCAATACGATGGTTTGCGCTGAAGTAAAATATGAAAATCTTGATTTTGAGAAAAAGCTGAAAATACATTTCAACCCAGAACCTTACCTAATTAAATAAAAAATTAATATTAAAAGGCCACTGATTTGTAAAGTTCACTATCTGTATTACTGAAATAAGTTATCTTTTTCTTCCTGATGGTCTTTAAAACTTTCCTACGCTTACATTTAACAGGTGTTGAATAACGCTTCAATTCCTTGATTCGATTGTAATTCAACTTTCGTATCCCTTTACAGTGAAGTAGACCAGATTTTCAATGCTCAGCTTATTTAAGACTTTTAAGCAGCCTTGATGCCGTTCGTTAAATTACATAATTGCATCAAATGCTCCCAATTTTACAGTTTTCAAACAAACAAAAACTTCCTTCAGTACTCTTTATCATATTACATCATAAAAATATTCATTTGCATTTTGGGTCTTAGGAAATTCATCTTGCATGTTGGAAGATATTTTGATGGCAATATTAAGTAAAATATCAATGTAAACGAACATCAAAGTTCCATTTCCGGTAGCAGAATGCTACTTCCAGTTCTAAAAAATTGACACAGACTGTTATTAAAATGTTTATAACTCAAGTTCTATCTAAGATAGAAACAAAATTGAAACTGTTCAAGAAAGCCAAGAAATCAGGCTTTAATAATACTGTAAAAAATTGACTTTTTAACCGAAAATTGCGTTTTAATCAAACAAAAAGGCATTAATAATGTTTTCAATTAATATTAATGAAGGTATTACTTAAACATTAACATTTGCATGTTTCCCTTTATTAAGATTCATAACCATATTCTCCATCATTTTCATCTGGATTACGAGGAGCGGCTATTAAATAACGAGACTGATGCTGTTACAGATGTACACATGCGCCGAGCGCCAGCTGTTTTGCGTAAAGCCTTTTCTTTCCAATACAGTGCTTCTCACTTCTGTCCCGTAGCTTTCGTTCGCATTAAAGTTATTTTTTTTTGTTCACCGAAAACATGATAAATGTAACAATAGAACAACGAATTATTGTGGAATTTCACATGAAACTTATAATTTAAACAACCGAAATAATTTATTGAAAGAAGTGAATGGTAATGAATGTTTACCACGTGCAAGTGTTTTTGAGTGGTTTAAGCGTTTTCAAAAAGGTCAAGAAGACATTGAAGATGATTCATTCCCAGGTCGCCCTTCCATGCCAAAAACGGATGACAATATCGAAAAAAATCGGTAACCTGGCTCTATCTCTGTCGGTTAAGTATTCATACGACTGCTTAGACAGTAAGAATTGACAAAAAATCTGTACTGAAAGTTTTTTCCACCAAGACAATGCGCCGACCCATTCCGCATTGTCTGTCAAGAGGTTTCTAGCCAAGTACAGCATCTCAGGGTTAGTCCTGCCTTATTCGCCGGATCTTGATCCATGCTACTTCTATATATTTCCTAAGCTGAAATCTACATTAAAAAGAACAAGATTTGGGTCGTTGAAGCTGTGAAAGAGAAAGTGGCTCGCGTCCCAAGGCGCAGGCAGAAGATTTGCAGTATTGTTTCGAACAATGGAAGATTCGCATGGAGCTTTGTAGCGATAGAGGAGAGGTGTATATTGAAGGTGAGATAATAAGTAAATACGTATGACATCAAAATAAAATGTTTTACAGTATCACTCTCGTTATTTAATAACCACACCTCGTATCTAGAACTTCTGCAGTTGTCCAGACTAAGTATGGTTCATTATAGCAGTCTTTAAAATATCTTGTGATCTAACAACGGATTTTGTATATACGAGGGGGGTATTCATTCTAAAAAACACTGGAATGTTTTTAATATATATATATAGGGTTATTGAAAATTTCCTCGAGTCGTGAGTTCCATCCCTGATGCCTCTAAAGACCCACCATGTAGCGAGGCTGATGCACGTCAGATCTGGTCATGGTCCTAAGTCTTCCTTGGCATGCTGTGGAAGTTCGGAGGAAATACCAGTTCTGGTGACTGAAGTTAAAAATTACGAGGTCCGTCGTCAATAGCCCTCGTGTTGCTTGTCAATGGGATGTTAATAAACATTTGCTAATCACGAGTAGTTAAAAAAATGTTATGAATAGCGTACTCGCGAAAGTAATCTAATCTATGGTTTCCTAATGATTATTTCCGAATATCTCTGGTACTATAATAATCAGAATAAAATGAAATTCGGAACTTAGATAATTTAGTCTATAAGCTGTTTAATTATGCACAAAAAGTTCCGTGAAGGAATTTTTTTTAGAAGTTAATTAACTATGTCAATTAATGTATCCATCAACATCATAGAGATATTAATATTTACACCAATTTTGCTCAGCTGCAATTAAAATTGTGTGAAAGTTTTTATGGGTGTATTATTATTATGATTATTTTTTTTGTATATATTAGCACAGTTGGTTAAGAACTTAAACAATTAGGGAGAGGTGCCTGCTCAAATGTTGATCCTTTTATTTGGCCGTGGCTCAAAAATTATGAGGGAGATTGGTCGCGGTAAGAATACCTTTGAGTTGGGCAAAAATAGGTAGTGGAAAATGTTGAAATTATTCTGAACAAGGCGAGCATTAAGTGTAAAAATAATAAGGAATCTACACTCATCGGGTCTACCTAATAATTCGAAACATTAGTTATCATTTAAAACCGGGATATGCATAACCACTGGTCACATAGGTTGACTGTAACTCAAAAAAGGTCATCCAAATACACGAGATTTATCTGTCATATAATATATTCACTTTAATTCTATTTTTTCCTATAGTGTTACAAAATAAATAAATAAATGTTTTAATGTGAAGCAAAACATTTTATACATGAATGCAAAGAATTACATTCGAAAGAGCGGAGTTACATTTTCTCCACAATTTTTGGAAATATATTAGAATATTTCTTAAATACCGAAAAATATAAAAACGAATTATTATAATAGAGGTAAAAATATTTGTTAAAATCAAAGGAAAAATGAAATACCGCAGAAACCTTCCTTATTTTTTGCTCTTTCGGATGCCCTTTTTTGCATTCAAAGAGATAAAAAATAAAATAAAATAAAGCATTAAAGATAGTAGTAGAAATTTCATAGGATTAACATTACAGTTATGAAATCAAAATGGACGGCTGTACCCAAACATACTCGTATTCTATCAATCAATATAAATGATTTCAATTAATGCTTATTTTACTTTAAATGATACAATATTCATCTCTGAGAACATTGTCTAACTCTATGACTTGAAAGATGTTTAAAAATTTTAATATATTTAAAATGCATTTTTGGATATCCAAGTGGAAAAAAGTAATTATATGTTCTTTTGGGTTTTTTGAACCATAAAAAGTTTCACACTGTAACTTTTTATGGTTCAAAACTTTAAAGCCTTTTTCTCTCAATTTAAAGCGCTCAATTGAACTGAAATTTTCTATACACGATTGTTTTGGATGTTAATACGATAATTTATTTATAATTAATAAAAATTAATTGATTAAAAAATTAAATTTTACGCCAAGTCGCCAAATCCGTCGTTTAATAATTTATCGTTTGCTATAATTTTAATTACATGTAGCCGATATCATATTAAATTTAATAATTTATCGTTTGCTTTAATTTTAATTACATTTAGCTTAAATATATTCAGTTTAATAACATAATTTATCGCTTGCTATAATTGTAATTACATGTAACTCAATTGATTAACATAATGCTTGATTGCGTTAAAAATTTTTACACGTATTTATTTTAGATGATAAATTTAATAAACGTCAAATAATAAAATAAATTATTAAAGTTAATTATTGAATGAATTCAATTTGACTCAACGTTCCCTTTTGCTCTTAAGATTTAAGGTATAAAAAATTATGTTAAGCAAAAGTGTGAAAGAAAATCCATGTACAAAAAACTTGCTTTTTACAGGTGTTATTTGATTTTGTAGCTATCATTATAATGAAGCATACTATTATTCATGTCTTTAAGGAATGTTAAAAAAAAAAAAAAGAACACATTATTAAAAAGTTTTTGTATACTTTATGATCTTATAAAATATTTAAAACGCAAATAACAGCCGTACAATTATTTTTAAGGAGCAGTCAGATTTCTTATGTGATCGTTAGAGTTTAAAAAATCGAATAAAACTAAAAGATAAAAAAATAATCGATTACGTCTAGAAAGCTTTAAAAAGAACATTAATTTGCCTCTACCTTTTTCTGAACCAGTTTCTTATTTCATACTTCCTTCCTTATTATCAGTTTCGAAAACCACTGTGAGCATTTCGTCACTTCCAAAAGGTGATCATACACATTGAAAAGGACAAACAATTCGTATCTATATTAAGAAAGAATTTTCTCACGAAGTGCACTTAGTATTTCACTTTCTAATTTTACACCTGATTTATCAAACGCATTTAGTTATCCATTTGATGGTAAACATTTTTTAATATTAATATTAAAATAACATAATTTTTAAATGAAATTTTATAAATACGTTTATTACATTTTTAAAGAACCATTATTTCGCTTCGTAGGAATTTATGTCCTCATCTAAATACAAGAAGCAATTATCTTCAACTCGTTTTTAAAAATTAAAAGATAAAGCCTTTTTTCAGTAAAATTTAAATTAAAAACTAAAATAAGAAGCTGTTTGAATGATTTAAACATTTATTAATAATCTTTTAAAATATTTTATACCATGCTTTAGGATCATACAAATTTCTTGGTTTCACAAATAAATACATAAATATTATAAAACGTATGCCATTCTATCAATTATTTTGATTTAGAATAATATAACAAATTGCTAATAAATTAAATTATTAAGATACGAATGATCATATATATATATATATATATATGAAAGAAATAATTCGTTTGATTATGTATTCTTTACTCAGAAATAATCAAAGGGCGTAGGTGGTATAATTTTTGGCAAATTCTCAATTGAAAAAAAAATGTTTACAATTTGGTCTTCCAACACGATTCCTTTATTTCCATAAATTGACTAATTTTAATGAAAAATGAGATCTTTTTCATAAATTGTAACTATTTATTGACAAAATGTAACACATTAACATACATAAAATTAACATAATCTAGAAATTTTCTAAGATAATTATCCTTTTAAAAGAGTGATTGAGAGTTTATGGTACAAAAACCAAATCTGGCTATGCTGCACCAAATATTTGTTGATAATTCTGCAAGCTTTTCGATTAATATATATATATATATGAAAGACACAGATTAAGAACAAGAATTAAAAAAAACAAAAAAAAACTGTTACAGGATTAAAATCTTAAAATAAGTTTATTATTCCTTTTCAAACAATAGCGAGATTTTATCAAAACATTTTATCTGTCTACATGAAGGAAAAAAAAAAAAAAAAAAAAAAAAAAAATCAGGATTATTATAAATACCATATATGGAATTTGATTTAAACCGATTTAATTTTGACAACTATACGTTGATAGTATTATGGCTTTTAATCTAGTAGCAATTAAAAATCGAAATACTTCTTTCACTACTAGTCTGCAGCAAGTGGTGATGAAACTCGTTTTACAGATGAATTTTTTCGATAGGATAAACTTAACTATCAAGTTAAGCTCTAATCATTGTAACGAACATTCATGATTGCAAATCATCAGAATTAAAAGAAACAAATCTAGATTAGATATGTATAAGAAAGTTCTAGATAGAGAGGCTGATTGATTATTTACTAACATCGCACACTTAGAAGTAACACGAAGACTTGAGGCCTCGACAGCTTTAACGAGAATCAATTCCGCTACACGACGGGTTTTTAAAGACAATAGGACTCGACGGAGACAACGCCGGCCATGAGCTCGAGACCACAAATAGAGTAGCGAATTCTTTAAGCTATTGTGACGAAACGAATTTTGTATTAAATAATAACTGATCGGAAAACTATCACAATAACTATATAAATATATTTAAAGAGATCACAGACAATCTGTATTTGCTGCAGCAAGATGATGAGGCAGCGGTAGCCAAGTGGTCATGGTCGCGGACGGCGTTGTTTTCGTCGAGTCATGGGTTCGAGCCCTGATACCACAAAAGATCCTCCGTGTGGAGGGATTGATGCCCGTTAAATCTGGTCGAGGTACTAAGTCCTCCTGTTGGCGTGGTGTGGAAGTTTGGAACGGGATTTGTCAACTCAGGTGTTGTCCTCGTCACTTGACTGAGGTTCAAAATCAAGAGTTCTGTCGTTAATAGTCCTCATGTAGCTTCTCAATGTCATGTTAATAAAAACAATCAATCATGCAGAAAAATAATTATTTGTTAAAATTAAAAATACAACTCGGAAATCGCGCAATCAGCATATTCTGTTTAACTCGATAAGCTAAAAGATTTTCAGTAATAAATATGTATACTGATAAGATAAATTATTATGAATCTGTAAAATTATAACTTCTTATAAATGGTGCTAAAAAGCAGATTTCGCGTTTTCTCTAGTAGAATTTTATAAAATCTTCTGATCACGATATAAAGCAGCTGCGCTCAACAATTCGTGGCAAGTCCTGAGATAATCCAGTTTTGTAAATACAGCAAAAATAGCTAGACATTGAACAAAGATAGCATAAATGATGATTTGGGTTTAAATAAAAATTCAGAAAAAATCGGCAAAAATGTGAGCTTGATAATCCTGGAGAAGAAATAAATATAGTCTTCGTTCATTCTTAATCTTTTCCTGTATTTCTAAGTTTACTTTTGATACGCAGTTCTAGAGTGAATGTTCAGCGTCTACTGTGTGGTCATGATAAGCATGGCATTGGGTAAATTGAATACGAATGATAAAAATATTTTCAGAATAAATTTTTTTGATTGAATGTTTATTAACGTTGTACTTAGAAGCAATACGAGGACTGATGGTGATGGACTTCGTATTTTTGAGCCTCGGTCAAGTAATGAGGTCGCATCTCACTTTCTAAGTTTCCACAGCCTGAACGAATTTAATGAGCATCAATCCCATTACACAGCGGATTTTTAGTGGCATCGGGACTCGAAACAACGAGCCCTGACCACGAGTTCGCAAACATGACTATTAGGTTACTGTGGCCACTTGGATGAATGGAAGGGATCGATTTTTTTAAACTTCTTTTTAGGACAATCGTGTTTTTTCGTAGGTTAAATATTTCAGAGCACCCTCGCCAAGTTATAGAGATTTAATGAGCCACGCAGAATATCACAAAGATTGTATACAATATTGAAGTATATTTTTTTCCGAAAATAAGTAAATTTCTTCTAAACATGTCGTGATAAGTATCTTCTATCTTAAATTTAATTTATAGAATGAAAAGTACGCGGCAAAGAGAGAGAAAAGGAATTATACATAAAAAATAACTCTCCACATTTGTCTCGAAAAAAAAAATTGGTTCTTTTCAATGCTTAATCCATTGGTGAAAAGTGAAATGTACAATAAATAGTTCTTCAAAATGTCTGTAGCAAACAAAAACGTGGAAGCAACAGTTGTTATTTATTATTGACAGACTTGCAAATGTAATCAGCCGAATTTGGAATAAAGAAGTATTTTTTTTTTCAGAGTTCTATCAGAAACCATTCGCTGATAATCGTATATTTAATGAAACGGCATCGAATGAAGGAAATTTAAATCTTAATTCTTTCAGAGGAAATACCTTAAGGGACATGTTTTCCGGTTTCCAGCCAAAATCAACCATCCGAAAATATTGCTATCTCCTACGGCATTATAACAAGAGTATTACTTTCACGATATCTTCCATTTCCTTTCAGAATATATATAAATTTAATGAAAAGTCTTCCAAGTAAACAAATGATATACTCATACTTATAACTAACAAATTCCCTCATACTGAGTATGTTTATGATGATTGATTATTTGTTCATGTCGCAAGAAGTAATACGAAGGCTAATGGCGACAAACTTCGTAATTTTTAACATCGGCCAAGTGATGAAGACATCTGAGCTCTGGTACCACATCTCTAACCTTCCTGACCATCCCAATGTGAGTGAATGATGGAACAGTTTAGTAGCACAGGAGCCAGCTGTTGCTATCCTGCGCAGTTGAACAAGGTGTAACTGTGATCTAGACGTTTAAAAAAAAAAAATGAGGGAAAAATTGTTGAAAGGGGCTAAAAATAGAGAAGGGACTTTTTTTTGAATCCACGATTTGACAGAAACAACGTCTGCTGTGAGTTTGTGACCATGACCCAGTCTACTTTCAAATTTATTAAGAAAGCAACATTAATATGCAACAAACTTACACCTAGATGGACAATCATACCAGATTACATGGAACAGTCCCAGATTTTAACATACTACCTGATATACTATCTTTTGATTTTAGTATATATGCATTCTATGAATAAAAAAATGATGGACATTTTGTACATGCAACAGGAATTAACTGGAAGTAAACAGTTGGTTTGAGTTTTTATTAACGTCGCTCTAGAAGCAACACGAGGGCTGTTGGCGATGGACCTCGTAATTATGAACCTCGGTCAAGTGACGAGGACGACACTTGAGATGGCACCCCCCTCTCCTAACTTCCACACCACGCAAACGGGAGGACTTGGAGCCGTACATCAGCTCCTGCTACAATGCGGATTTTAAGTGGCATCAACCCACGACTCGACGGAAATCGTCGGCTGTTAGTCCACGACTATGATCACTAGGCTATCGCGGCCACGTGTATATGATGCGATACGGAACGCGTTGCATCATTTCAATTGAAGCTACTTAAGTGTATCTCTTGCCCATTGCATGAATGCTCAAGTGTATCTCTTGCTCAATGATGCCCCGATAGATTTAACGTGCATCAGCCCGGGCTACATAGCGGGTCTTTAGCGGCCAAGGCTCAAACCCGCGACTGAACGAAAACAGCCGGCTACGAATCCGAAACCATGACCACTAGGCCGCAACAGTTGGTTTCAATTAACATTGCTTTATAGCTACATGAAAGCTAT
>BMAW01122535.1:0-28046 GCA_019974015.1 Nephila pilipes | reverse complement strand
AACAGTTGGTTTCAATTAACATTGCTTTATAGCTACATGAAAGCTATGGCTAAATTACGGAGGTCAATTCACTTATATATCAATAAATCGATGTAATATATGAAATATATAACAGTAAAAGAAATAAGCAAATAAAGAATTTGACATGAAGCTTTTTCAAGAATAAAGAAAAAATTCAAATTAAATTCAAAAGAGGAGGAATTGGATGGGATTTTAAGTAACTGCAACTAGCATATCTAATGGCTGTGAAGTGAATGAAATACATTTTTATTCCTCTATAAATCCAAAAAATAACTTTATGAACTTGTGATTTTATCAAAAGAAAAGACAATTTTATTTTTTGTATTATAATACTTTTTGTAAGGAATAAAAAAAAAAAAATTGAGCAAAATTTTGATGTTTTCTCATATAATAAATCAAGATAACATATTTCATATACTTTTATAAAGATATGTTGAAATAAAAAAAATCTGCAATTGAAAAATATTTTGTGTTGTATTTACATTTTAAAGTTTTAAGCATTCATATTTTTTTTTTAAAAAATCTTAACTTTAATACTTTTATAAGAGAGTATTGTTTCCTAAAAAAAAGTCTTAAGTTTGTACTTAAATCTAAGTTAATACAAGTTTTTGTGCTTTATAATTGAGATTTCGATTTAACTGATATTAAATTAGAATAAAGCTATGCTAGTCACACATAAAAGAATAATATATAGTTATTCAAAAAGATGGACCCAATTTAATTAATTTATATTTCACGAAACATCAATTGGATATGAACAGTCTACATATCGAAAGAAGCTCCAAAGTTTTGTTTACCTCCACTTAGGTGGTGATAGTTGCATAAAGGACACAGACAAAAGTTCATGGATCATTCATTTTCGAAGAAAGCACTGTAAGTAGAATAACATGTTGGAACAATGGCTTTTCCCTCAACTTAATAAAGATTCACAAGACTACATTTTTCAAAAGGTCCTCTGGCACTATGATGTCCAAGGATTTTTAAATCAATCCCTTTATCAGCAGTGGATTTATTGCAAGGGAAATTAAGACCTAGCAGTACATTTCTGGCCACTGAGATCTCCTGCCATGTGACTTTTTCTTTTGAAGCTATACTGAGAAGGCTGTTTTTACATCCCACCTCTACCTACAACTCTGGCTGACCTATGGAATTCTGTCGCTGATGCGGTGCACTCAATAACACAAGACATCCTTTTTCACATGAAGGACGAGTTTGGCTACTGTTTAGATGTTAATTGAATTTTTATAACTTGAGTTAAAAAGCTTTGAAACTTCCTCTTTTCATTTGTGTAGATTGTTCATGTCCAATTTATACTTCATTAAATACAAATTTATTAAATTGGGTCCATCTTTTAAAATAACTCTATACATGGAATTTAATTATTTAAAATTAAAACAGCAGAATATTAATTGAATTTAAAAATATTGAAATGAAGTGCACTAATCAAAATCACGAATACTTGCTAAAATTTAGAAAGATATGTTACATATTTTTTAAAATTTAAGATTTAAAAAATAGACCAATTCAATTTAATTTAATTTTGTTAGAGACCCCATCTCCAATATAGTTTATTGAGACATAAATAATATTACTGAGAAAAGTCTAGGTAAAAATATGTAACATAACAGAAATACTAATAAAACAATATAGGTTTTTTTAATGAATTTACTCAGTTAATAGTAAAGTTAAAAAATAAATAAAATAAATTTCGAAATTTTTTGACAATGGAATTACCCTATAATAAGCTACAGTAATGATGTTTTTGACAGTAAATAGTCACATATGTAGAAAATGAAACACATTACACATCAAATGAATGCAATAACTTTATATTTTGGAATTTCATTATACAACAAAATGGCTATATTTACAAGATGGAAACACTACACACACATTATAACAACAAATAAATTTTCTTTAAAAATAAATAGAGTAAATGCCTCAGGAATACAAAATTTCAATTTTGATTGGAAGATCTTTGTAACATTGTAAAATTCACGAACATTTTAAAAGAGAAATATATGTATAATTTAAGAGGTATTTTTTGCAAAATGCAGTCTAAAAATAAACTGAAGTCTCAAAAAATTATTTAAGTTAGTAAAAATAAATGCAACAAAAAATAAGATTTTGGAAAAACATTAAAATATCTTATTGATATTGAATTTAAATGCATAATTTAAATTAATATTGAGACATAATAGTAAATTTATTTAATCTTAAAATCCAATGAGTTTGTTCTGTTTTTATATAGGAAATATTTTATATTGCATTTATAATTTAAAGTTAATAAAAATTTCAAATTGACATGCAAAAGAAATAAAAAGAGCTAATTCTAAAACAAAAATATGTTTTTTGAATTAAAATATATATATTTTTTAAAATCATAAATTAAAATAATTCATTTAAAAGGCATCCTTTATGCTTTGCAGTTGTCGAACTGCTAAATCCACAGGAAGATCAAAGTCAAAGTTTCCAAATTTTTCAAGTGACTTTAATGCATCTTCAAATCCTGAAAATGCACAACAGATTAAATACAAAAACAATATATATATATATATATATATATATATATATATATATATACATACACACACACACACATTAACTGTTACCTTAAAACTTTGTAATTGCTCATAAAATGATCACTGATAATTGTATTATTTCTATTATTATATTCTCAGCATCTAATTCTACACTCAATGAGAAGCAAGAGATTGAAAGAAATTATGAGATAATGGAAAATAAATGAGAAGAAAACTGCATTTTAAAATAATATTATAAAATTTTATATGTAGTCAGTTTTAACAATTTGTTTTAAAAATATCAAAATTAAAAATTTTTATGAGTAAAAATTAAAATTTTTTAAAAAGGTAAAAATAAAAAATGTAAAGTACAGCAAGGACATTGAAAAATATTTCAGAACTATGAATTATAATATAAAATAACACACATTCTCCCCTTCATTAAAAAAAAGCTCTTAATATATTAAATTTTTTTAAAAAAAAATTAAAAACAGTTTAAGTTTTTAATGCTAATTGAAGAATTTTAAATTAAGAGATATCCTCCTAAAATCTTTTGTACAATAAATTACAAATAGAAGAGCACCTGTTTTGGCTGCATAACTCCAAGGCTGATAAAAACGTTC
This sequence comes from Nephila pilipes, assembly GCA_019974015.1. Taxonomy (NCBI): domain Eukaryota; kingdom Metazoa; phylum Arthropoda; class Arachnida; order Araneae; family Nephilidae; genus Nephila; species Nephila pilipes. Next base: position 24,880 of record BMAW01122535.1, on the reverse strand, counting down.
CAACAAAATTCTAGTTTTATATATGAGCTTCAACCACTGAACAAGATGTTTTTCACTAAAAAATGAGACAATTTGAAAAATTAACACTAAGAAAAGAAAACATAATCAACAAAAACCTCCACTTAATTTTGATGCTTACTTCAATGCTGCACAAATGAAAGCCTTGAAATGGGAATCTGGCGATCGTTTGAGTGGTGTATGAGTAGAGATAATGTTATCAATGGCACTAAGAAGAGACTATATGAACATAAAAATTAAATTATTTTTTTATGAACAAAATGAAAGTATATATATATACATACACATATACACACACATATATGTACAAATAAATATTTACAATTGATCAGTTATTGATAATATAACAGAATTTTTTTTAAAATTTACAACAATGAAGCTAAAAAGTATTTAATATTTAAATTTAGTTAAGTGCTAATGCTTGTAAATATAAAAGCACAAGACTTAGAAAACAAACAAAAATCTTTTATATATCCAAGTCTTAATTTTACCTTATTTCATTTTTTAGCTAATTATGATCAAAAGATAATATTTGCTTTAGTAAAAAGTATCAGACATTTTGAAAGGAAGAAAAATTCAGCGCACTAATCACAATGTATAAATTTTCCATTTAAAAATAAAAACAAATCAGAAGATTTTTTTTTAAAAGACCAATTTTTAAAATAATTCATCTGCAAAATTTAATAAATTTACTTTTAGCAAAACAATATTTAAAGAAAGTCTGAAAGACAGACAGACAAACAAAATGCAAACTTCACGTTGTATAAGTTTAAACCTAATTAATCTATCAATTTAAACCCTCAACATGCTATTTTTTTTTACTATGAGGAAAAATTTATTAGGTTTTTGAAATAAATATGAAAACACATTCTCTCTCTCTCTCTATATATATATATCAACATATATAATGCAAATACATATTTTTTTAATACTGGGAAACATCTGATATTTTAAAAACGAACTTTATTAACAGTTTTTGTGTAAAAATTAATATTTTTGATTATATCTATTTTTTGAAGAGTTGAATCAGTTTCATATCACAGAAGATTAAGACAATTATTTCTATAATCTTTTCATTGATTTTAGAACTCTGTTTCAAAATATATTAATTTTTTACATCTATCAATTTTAGATAAAGTTAACAAGAGATGAATTTTTTCTTTATATTTATCAAGGAAATGAACTTGAAATGCATTCCAAAATTTAATTGACTTCAATGATTTGCTGATGATAGTTCAATATTAAGAGACAGACATACAAACACATAAAAAAAATGTGACCAGTTTTAAATGTCAACTCTTAGCTTTGGTAATGGTAACTGTGAATTATTCACTAAGTATAGACAGAAGTTTATAAATCAAACACTAAACTTACTTAAAAAAAAAAGATTTTTATTAATCAGACAAGAAGTCATAGAACAAATTAAGAACATTTTTTTTTTTGAAAAGGGAAGGAAATTTTAATGTTCTACTGCCTTTAAATTTGTTATGCTATAATTCTTAAAAAAATACTGCAATTATTTTAGTAATATTTTATAATATTCATCATTTCCTTTACAATCATTGGCAGGACTCCCCCCCCCATTTTTAATGCATATAAATGATGCTTTACGATATAGTTTTTTATTCTTTAGTTTCTTTTTGCAGTATTTTCAACCTGCATGTTTAAAGAGCTGTTTATTGATGAAAATTCTAATAATATCAGAAATTACTTTTGAAATGCTAATACAAAGGTAATTTCACTATTTGAGAAACAAAAATATTTTCATTTTTTTTAAACATAAATTAAAGTTGATGAATTAAATAGATTGAATTTTAACAATGTAATTAGATTCATTAGTATGCCACAATAATTTATAACACTAACCACAATGTTATTAAACACTTTAATACACCAAATGTATCGCTTGACTAAGTATGGTAGTTTCAGATGCTATATCAGAGCTTCAATTTTTTAGATTTTAGCTATGCAGCAGGAAGGTTAAATTAAATATCTCATTTTAAATTGGAAATCATGTGATAGAAATTATGTTTTCAGCAACACATGAAATATGAAGCTTGGCAAGAATTTTTATCACTTGCTGTGATATAAGTCGAACCAGTGGAATGCACTAAGACAAGAGTGGTTTTTAAAACTGCAGTGAACTAGTTGAATATTTGAAAAAGAACCTAAGAGCTGCCTGCCGTACCAAGTTGCTCCTATTCCAAGATGTTTTCCCTTGAATCATTTTCCAATAGGTTGAGAACCTTGGGAAAAAACAGGTTGTTCTACTGATCTCCATCCCTACTCTTAGCTACTATGGTATTAGTTGGTATGCATTGTGTATGTTTACAAATTAGTAATTTTTAATCTAGCTTTCAAATATACACTAAATAAAATTTGCTAATGTCTCTCAGATATGTGGGTAGATATTTAAAGAGCTAACCTGCACAGTTACACATCTTATTTATTTTTATATAGAAACATAAACTGTAATGAAAATTTTATTAAACACTTAACTACACACACAAATAAAAACAAAAATCTAAGTTTTCTATGTGATAAAATATTCTACCTATCTTCCAGTTATTGCACAGAAAAATAAAGTAGGAAGAATATTAATAATTTAATTAATAAGAAATACCTGTTTAGGAGTTGTAACCACTCCTCCAACTATTTCTAAATTGAAACTTTGGCAAAGCTTTCTGGCAGGAGAAGCATTATACTGGTAACCATTCTAATAATAAGTAAAAAAAAAAAAAAAAAAAAGTTTTTATTAGAAAAGTTAATTATTAATTAAAATATTTAGATAATTGCATTTTTTTAAATCTAATATTAATTCAGAGATCCCTTATCAAATCTAACCTTTAGTTCATAATATTTAAGAATAAGATCCCATGCATGCATCATCTTTGGTACTGTAGATTGGACGGCAAAACATCCAAATGGTACTAAACTACTACTCTGACCTATCTGTTAAAATAAAAATAATTATATTATAAGACAGGAAACAACATGAATGTAACTCATTACTTAATTTTACAACATGATTTATAACTTACAGGCATTAGACCATGTTGCATTAAATCTCTTATGGCACTAGCCAAATCCTTGCGTACAGCAGTGGTCAGTTTTTCATTACATTGCACAACTGGAACCTGCATTTAAAAACAGAGACATGAAGAATAATTGTTAACCCCCCTCTCAAAATAGTTCATAGAAACAATGATTAATTTTATAATAAAAATTTTGTATGCATATATTTAAAAATTTCACTGATTTATGTTTTTTATGGAATAAAAGTTCTACAACAGAATAATATCTCAATCATACAAATTAAAATAACATATTCAAATTCAAAGAGCACAGAATTTTATGCAGATATTACTCTAGTTTCAGTTTTAAAGAAGTATTCAGCCTCATCCACATCATAAGCATTGTTTTGTCTAAACACTTTTTCCCCTTCTAACTTACAAACTTCTTAAATTACATAATATCTTTTGGTGAAGCACTCAGCAGCACCACTATTCATGATGACTGAACATTCGCTATTTTAAAATTTTCGCTACATTAAATAATTTTATTTAATGGAAAAAAAATTAATTCACAGAGAAAATCACTTAAAATATCTGTACACATATCACTTCAAATACAGGATTGCATAATACACACATAAAAAAAATGTTTTATAATATTAATCATGTTTACCTTTACTAATAAGAAATATTTTTTGATTATAAGAACAAAACAAATATTATTTCAAAAAAAGTTGAATTTTCTTTGAATTAAAAAAAAAAAACCAGCAGATAATGACCAACACAATAAATATTCATTTCAGCTTTGAAATACTTTAATTGAACAATTTATAAATCATAAATAAATCATTTCATATTTATAAATGATTTATAAATATATACTTACATCTTCAGTATCACTAGTATAATCACTGTCTTCAAAAGGAGGCTCTTGTTCAGAAGCATGCTTTACAACCTCATTTACAGCTACTTCTAATTTGGCTCGTAAATCTCTGTATAAACATCAAATTTAAAATCATGAAGAATTTTGTGGAAATATTTTTTACAAGTATGAAGCAAAGGGGGAAAAAAGCCTATTGTTGGATTACAAATTTTTATATTTAAATTTTTTCTAATACTCGATAATATATTTAAAAAACATATTTGTTAAAAATACAATCAATACTTAGAAAAAATCTCATAAATAGTGGATGAAAGTATTTTAATCAATACAGCTGGATAAGATACAAATTAAATAAATAAAAAAACTAAATTAAACCACCAAGAACTTTTCAAATAATTAGTTTACATATTGTTCATTTCAATTCTGAAGCAATTAATACTTCGTGATATATTAATAAACAACAACAATAAAGTATTCAGAGGGGGAAACAGAATAATTCTAAAATTAAATACTCGAAAACATCTTCCGCATGTAAAGATTTGCTGAGAAGAAAGAATAAATATAAAATCAAAAACAGCACCTACCCAATATTTTTCTTTTTTCTGGAAAATTACAGAGAGAAGTAAATTAAATGCAAATGAAAAATAAGCAATATTTCATTTTAAGTCAAGATGCAATCGTATTTCAAAACTAATTACCAATGAATAATATTTAAATTTTTACAATAAGAGATGTTGAAATTGTAAAATTAAAAAAAAAAAAGGGGGGGGGGGAGGAGGAGGAGTAAATAAATAAAATATTTGTGTAATAAAAATCGGTGAAGTAAACCTAGCAACATTCAAAACTACTCAGGAAAATTAGGTAAACACAACAAAAAATAAATTGAGCTTCTCAATGCTATAATGAAATAAAAGATTCAATTTTTTTCATATATACATATACACACACACACATACATACAGGTAACACATCGATCAATAACTCCCGAGACTAGCCCAGAGATGGCGCTCGTAGTAAACCTGTAACCAGGTCTTTCTAGAGTACTAATCTTTGCTTGAAACGTGTCAAAATTTTAAGTCGATCAGACCAGGAAAAAGGTTTTTTGAAGTGAAGTGAAAAAGGTTTTTTCCAAGTGGGTGCCGCGATTGCTTTCGATGGAACGAAAACAGCAACGAGTCGATGATTCAGAAAGCTGTTTATCGCTATTTACTCGCAACAAAAAAGATTTCTTGCGAAAAAAAAAAAAAAAAAAAAGATTTGGAAAAGCGTTGGAACGATTGTATCACTCTAAAAGGTGATTAACAAAAGGTGTTATGTTGATGAATAAAAAAAAATTTTGCAAAAAAAATGTTGTTTTCAATGTTAGACTCGGGAGTTATTGATCGATGTGTTAAGTCTTCAACAATGCGATAAATACCGTAAAATCTTGACTATAACATGCATTTAATCCACATTTTGCTCCATAATAAAAAGAGGGTGCGTATTATACTCATTTAAAAATGGTTTTTAAACATTGAACAATGAAAAGCAGCAGCTGTAAGAGATTGTTGTAACACGTGTTGTGTAGGTGCTCTTTTACATCAACAGATGTTATGACAATATATATTACAATGGCACTAATAATTATGACTTGGACACAACAACACTAGATTAGCTGTGTTCTAGTGAAAGTGATTAAGACTGATAATTTGACAGTATTGTTTCATTTGTGTTGAAATTTAGATTATGTAAAAAAATAGTTGTGCAATATTTAAAAAAATATTGAAAAGTTAAGGGTGCGTATTATATTTAATTTTTTCCGAAAATTTAGTGCCATATCAAGCATTATAGTCAAGATTTTACAATACGTTTCTTGAAAATACTGTGTCTTGAGAAATTGCATAACAGGAGACACCAACTTAATATAAAAACTGAGATTCAGTTTACAGAGATGTACATAAAAACATTTCATAAAAAAAACTTAAATAAAATTTAACATAATGTTATGCTCACAAATTTATTCCTCGCCATCACTTATTATAGTTGCTTGAGAATGTTTGACCGACCTTATTTCAAGATCTCAGCTTGTTCCGTTGACAAGTTCCACTGCACTTCCTTTCGGTTTTCAAAAAATCTACCCTTAGAGATTGTACACTTTAGCTTTGAAAATCTATATAAATTTTTTGATAGGCAGATAAGCAATTTTGAAGATTTCTCTTAAATACTTCTGTTCTCTATGGCAGAAGATAGTTTAATAAAAGGTAAGATTCCACATGTTTCACCATGTCCAAACTATTTCCTATATATTTTCAATGAAGTTTTCGGTTACTTTATAGAAAATATCTTCAGAATTATCTTCAATTGGTAATATTTTCGATAGAAGTGTCTCCTAATTTGCTTTGTTTATTTCATTTTCCATAACTCATTCTAGAATATCACAGTTATTTCTGCGATTCCATTGCCTTATATTGTGTTTGCAAGGCTTATTACTATGTTGTTTTACATTCATGCTGAATTGGCTCAACAACATTTTCCTGGCTGACCATTTCCAGTAATAAAACTTTCCAGGAAGTATTTAGAGTGGACTGGTGTATTTTCTTTAGGGATGAGCCAATAATTTCATCACAATTTAAAACTAAAAATTGGTTCCAAACTTCACTGACTGTAATATCAGATTAGTTTTTTTTTTTTATTAACGTCGCACTAGAAGCAACACGAGGGCTATTGGCGACGGACCTCGTAATTTTGAACCACGGTCAAGTGACGAGGACGACACCTGAGCTGGCACCCCCCTCTCCTAACATCCACACCACGCCAACGGGAGCTGTAATATCAGAACCTATTTCTCCAAAATTGTTTCAAATGATTTAAGGATGCAGTGTGACTTAAAAGTCACTATGATTCCTTGATCCAAGGGTTGCAATAACAGAGTGATGTTGCATGGTAAAAATGCAATCTCAACATTGGGACGATTTAAATTAACTGGATCCAAGAGCGCATATTATTTAAGCTTAGTAGGACTTTGAATATTAGGTTCTTTTTAACATAATTTCCAAAATCTGGAACAAAGCAATTATGGAACCAATCCTTAAATAAAAATCACCCATGCCTTTTTCTTGGCTCTCCAATACATAAAAGGTTGTTTTTGTTGCAATGTTTCAGTCAATATGAATTTAGTGCTTGATGAATCAGCATTGGCTTGATAATAAAATCATCAGATTCATTACTACATAGAAGTGGAGTTGATGTAATCCTTGGCAACTTTAAAGCCAGTAGGAGTTTTTTCATTTTTTGAGATATAGGTCCTTTTAGGCATCCCCCCCCCTCAATGAAAATCTTGGTCCGCCAGCATTAAACAGTTGGTCAGCCAAATAACCCTCAGTTTGAGTAATATCTGTTTGTTCTTCTGAATATTTTTTTGCTGCATTCACATCTGCAGAGGCCTTTCCCCTTTAGTATGCAAATGTTGAACAATGAATGCAGTTTTATGAATTTTTCAAACCAGCTATTGATAGCCACAGATTTTAATACAAGTTTCATCTGCTGAAGCCTGTCCCATTTATTTTAAATAATTAAATATTTTTAAGGGTTTATATTTAAGGGCACTTTTATTTATAGGCAAGAGTTTTTTGTTCATATATTCTACAGTCCTTCAAATTTAACAGATGCTTACTAAGAAATACAAACAAAACAGCTTAGTGGAAAAGATTGAGGTACATACTTAATTTATAATATAAATTAATTATATTTTTAAACACAACAATGCATGTTACCAGGTATAAATGTTTACTAAAATATTTGGTAATTAAATATATATTTTTAAAGAATAGTTTTAAATGATTGCTATAATTTTGTTAGAGGACTCTTAAATCCCTAATTTAAAATATATCCATCTATACAGGCATTTTTAAAACAAAATTATTAATTAAATTTCATTCAATAAATACAAATTGAATAAAAACTAAAAAAAAAAAATTATATCAAAACAAATACAGATTTCATAAGAATTATACTTACCCCCAATGATTTACTTTATTAGATTTTTTCAATGTATTCTTTTGAAATCTATGTTTACCACATCCAAACTGTGTTATTGTAAACATTTGTAAAAGAGTCAATACACGTCTTATGATGTGAGCAACACTTTTATCACTATTCTGGAAATAAATAAATAAAAGAATCTAAAGGCAATAACAACTGCAGTTATTTTAAAATGGATAACAATGTTAAAAAAGTGCACAGTATTTTTTAGAACTTCCTTTCAAGTTTCAAATAGCTTGAAAATATCAAGTAAGCAAGTGTCAAATCAAGCAAAAAATTAATTTAACAAAGTGGATCTACCAATTGACATTTTTAGAATGTAAAATACACACATGTTTTTCTGGTTAATGTTTGAGTGTTTCTCTTTATTTCAATAAATATTTTTCATTTGGTTTTTTTTAATGCTGCAATGTGATGTTTTTGCATTTTGTTTAGTTTGAACATTATTGAATTTCTATACTTTTATATAACATTTTTCTCTAGGGAATGTTGGGTCTGTAAAAAATAATAAGCTTTCAGATTTAGAATTTATAAATGTTATATTTCCTTTCCTTTCTTGGTTTATTTTTCTACTTTGTTTTTAATGTTTTTCATGCCTTGGTTTGTACTTTTTCATATTTTGAAGTTTATCATTCTTGCTATTTAAGTCCTATGTTTCCTAATTGTTTAGAGGGATAATTCTCTTTTTTTTTTTTGTAAGTTTTAGCAATTAATTTTTTTCCTTCTTTTTTTATAATTTAAAAAATTTACAGTTTAGTTTTTGCCATAAATTTAAAGAAATCTATTTAGCTTTATATTACTTGTTTCTATATTTTTAATTTATTTCAATTATTTTGTACAATTATATATGTATATATATATATAATATTCCTTTCTCTCCCTTCCCCTTTCCTCCAGAGAGTAGCTACAATTTAAATCTACAAATAAAGTAGAAGTCATAAAATTAGCTAAAACATTGTAACAACTTTACTGGTAATAATGTAGTAGATGAAAAATACAATTAATTAAAACAACTGCAATTAATCATCATACTTATTTACAAATATCTTTCAGGGTCATTAGAATTTCTTGTGATAAAACTGATTAGTTTTAGTTATTGTATTAAAATAAAAAAAATAATAATTAAGTATTAAAATATGAAATACATATTGTATTACATGAAGTGATAATAGATAATTTAATATTTACATTGAATAATAAAAAGAAAAAAAATCAAGGGTTTAATGAATCAAAACAGTACATGTAATATTGAAATAATGTGAAAAGTATGTACAGTATTTTTCTGAAATGAGAAATGGATTTTGCTTAAAAGATAATGATAAAAAAATTTACCTGACTCTTCATTGAATTTCTTCCCTTATTACTATGACTATCTGAATCTGAATTGGCATGCAGAGACTAAAAAATAAATAAATAATAATACATTCAATAATGAATATAAGAAATAAATTCAAAAGGCAATTAATTCAAATGTCAATTTAAGAGTTATTTTTAAAGTTTGATTTCTTTTATAAATTCGTCATATCATCAAATGACTGATTTACTTGATTTTCAAATTGTATTTCATGAATTTCTCCAAATTTGCTCCAATTATTTGCATTGATGTTATCAAAAATATTTTTTCCAATTCGGTTCATGTTATGTACATATTTTACAAACCAGAATTGAAATAAAGCAAATAAACCTACTTTTCGATGTACGGGGCAGTCACAGGTACACCTTGGTTTGCCATTTGTAGATGCTTCCCCTATGAAAAGTCAGTAAACATTTATTAAAATAATTACATGAACAATAAAATTTGTTAACAAACTTAAGATATTTTAATAATTTAGTTTAACATATAAATCAGTCAGCAATAATTTTTTTATTAGATATTGAGTCAATGACAATGATAATTCTTTGCAAGGGAAGGGGGGGGGGAGAGGTGAGAACACTAAATAAAATTACAATTAGAAATTAAATTTGTTTCCATTAGTAGCTTTTCAATGTTTATTTATCAGTGTGCAATATAGTCAAGACAATATCTAAAAAGCTAATAAAAAAGTTCGCTTTTGTATAAACATTAAAAAAATGCGAAACTATTTTGCTATATAACTATTCTATACAGAAACATTTCATCACACCTATTGATTTGTATATATCTTCATTGATCAAAAATATAAATATTAGATAAATAAAAGTTTTTATCAATAATCTGGAAGAAATTTAAAGTGTAATTATTTGACAAAAATGTATTAATTTATCAAATATTCACCACTACAATGAATAACTATTCCAATATGATACAGGAAAATTTATGAATCTTAAAATATAAGCAGAGTACAAAATTACTTTGGATTTTATAAGTACATGATCAAGTTTAATACATTTATGGTTTACATAGGCATATAACAAATAATAAGTTTAGGAAATCATTTTATGGAACATGGTGAATGCAATAGTTACCATTCTAAAGAGATAATTATATTAATAACTACTTATAGTATGTGTGAGTTAGTATAGCTCAGAAAGAACCACTTTATTCTAAAAACAAAAAATACAAATTTTGGCCAAAATAATTTAGCATTATATACATAAAAAGGTTTATGGTGCAGTAAACTAGTAGAAGTCCATCACATATAAAAAATTCTGTAGGGCTTAGCAGAAGAAATTTGGACTTTAGTAATAACATTACAATTACATTATACAAAAAAATCAAATCAAAATGTTACACCAAGAATGAGTCACAGAAATTGAATAAAATTTTGAGAAAATTATTCCCATATAAAAAGTATTAATCTGTTCATAATTTAGTTTAAAATTATGAAATACTCCAGAAAATATAAGGCTTTTGTAAAAAATTGATATGTTGTTTAATTTATAATTTGTGAACTATTATTTAACAAGGTTTATTTCTATTCCATAGATATTCAGTCACTGGGCATGGAAGGTCATAAAAGAATTTCAAACATCCAGATGTCTGACTTGAAGAGTCAGATAATTGGTATGTCTGAAATGGGAGCTTCATACCACGGCATCTCTAGAAGAGCTAGCTTTAGTGCCATGATTAGTTACAAAATGGAAACAAGAAGATTCCAGTAGTTGTAGACCTGATACAGGTCCACAAAGATAGACAATGCCATGTGAGGCTGCCATATTGAACAATTTCAAACAGATGAGCAACAGTTATGGAAAGGGTTACCTTATGAACAATTATAATATTGCTAGACATTGGTATGCAATTTCAGATCACCAAGTGATATATTCCATCAATCCAATCTCATAGTTGACAAGGGTCAGATTGGTATACTGCTGTATGCAACTGGACAGCTGAATGCCACATGATTGCGTTCAGCTACGAGATGAATCTCTAAATGGTAGGGTACTAATCGACAAAATAGCTGTTACTCCTACGCAGAAAAGAGACGTGTTCAGAGAGCCTGACAAGTTGAACACCAGGATCAATGGTTTTGGGAGATAATTATGACTTAAGGACTGATTTGAAGATTAATAGCTTAAACAATGCTTGCCAATATATAAATAGGGTGGAGGAACCTACCATCACTCTTCATGTCTAACATCCAAAATGGTATCTTCCAAGAGGATAATGCTTGGTGATGCTACAACCATGACAAGATAAGCTTTGCAAAGTGTCACAAGACTTGAATGGAATGCACAATCTCCAAACTTGTCTGTAATATAATATATTTGGGATGCCACAAGTAGGTGCTCAAATTCAAATAACTACTGAACATAAACAGTAGATGAAACAATTGCATGTCATACAGGCATGGAGAGACATCCCAAAAAGATATTTGAACATTTATTGATTCCATTCCTGAAGAGGTGTGTACTAGCTGGCATACTTCCTAATTATTATTATATATATTATAATTTCTTCAGAGCATGGCCCTATACATATTAATAATATTTTATGAAATTCCATTAAACACACTACAGTTCCATCAAATATAGCACTTAGTGGTAAAACAAGATATTCTATTGCAAGATTTTTTCTAGTTGTTCAGTATATATATATATATATAGAGAGAGAGAGAGAGACAAAGAGAAGGAGTAAGGTTGCATTTTTTTTTTTATAATACAAAGTAATCATGTAGTTATTTGTTATACTATATACATTGATGTAACTGCAACCTACAAGAATAATAGGTTCATTTCTATTTACATATCATCATCAACAACAAATTAAACTGATGAATTATGAGCATTAATAAAATGGTGATCTCTAAGTTTGTTTTTTCAACAGGCTTTCATGTGCTTAATTCCCCATGCTTTCAATATTATACACAGATGTATAAGAGAAATATGTTTTGAATCAAATTAACATCATTTACAGATAGTTAACTGGATCACTCCACAATTAGTGCCAGTTAAGAATTTTTAAAACTACTTGTAAATCAGTACAATTCAATACCGCACTGTATATTAATCTCTGAAGTATTTATACAGAATTTATATACATGTTATACTTGCAGTTAAGTCTGTTGTCTTTTCACTTGTATTAAACCAAAAAGGTTTATTTTAAGGCTACAAGGTGTTCTTCTTACTTGGAATGCAAAAGAGGTGTTTTGAATTTAGGAGTCTAATGAAAAAATTCTGATAGAACAAGTTTCCTTTCATGATAAGGAAGGAATATCATTCAGACTATTCATTACGGCTTCTGAAAATAGATTAGGATCATGGACTTCCTGTGAAAAAAGAAAATTTTGGGAAAGATTCAGATGTGTCTTATCAGAACTTAAGAAATTAAAAATTCCTTTCAATAACCTTACTGACTCTGATGTAAAGAATTTGTCTCTATATGACTTCTCTGATGCAAGTAAGAATGCTTATAGAGCAGCAATATATCTTCATTGAATCATTAGTTCAAACGATGTCAAAATGACATTACTTAGCAGCAAATTTAAATGTTAACCAACCAAAACTTGAGCTTTGGGCAGTTGAACTACTTTGAAAGCTTATTGCCAAGATTTTGCAATCTATTAATTTTGAAAATACAGCAGAATATTTATTAAACTGACTCCTTTATTGCTGACTTGGATTGACTTTCTACAACATTTGCTGAAAGTTTTCAATTCTAGCATAAATTCCTGCATTCAAAAGCTCACAAAAAAATTATGCTGGATCAACACTAAAGGCAATCCTGCAGATCTGATTTTGAGAGGAGCCAGTCTAAATCAAATTGAAGACAATTCATTGTGGTGATATGGACCAAACTTCCTTCATCAAGAGATTGCCGAGTCTTTCAGTGAGAACCTCCAACTGATGATGATTACCAACAGGAATTCAAAAGAACTCACTTTGAAACATCATTGACTCTTACTGTACTAGATACATTCTTTGATTTTCTCTTTAGTGTTACCAATAACTTTTTGAAACTAATTTAAATTATAAGTTTTATTTTTTATTTTTTTTTAAAAATTTTCAGAATTCCCGGAAAAAAAAAAAAAAAAAAAAAAAAAAAAAAACAACCTTTACCTCAGCAAGAACTAAAAAATGGTAAAAGGTCCATATTTGCAGTTAGTACAAGTGAAAGAATTTAAGGAAGACTTCAATAATCTATGCAAGAGTGATCCAGTAGTAGGTAAACATAGGACCTTGAATCCATTCTTAGACATAGATAATACATTAAGAGTATCCAAAATGCAATCTAAGAAATCTAAAGCATTCTAAATGATTTTGCCTGTAAATCATGAGCTCACAAAAATTATTACAGAAAATTTTCACCTGAAATATCTTCATTAAGGGCCTCAACATTTATCTTAACATGTACATAATGAATATTGGCCTCTAAATGGTAAAACCCCATGTAGAAAAATTCTCCTAAACTGCATTGTTTGTTTTAAAGCTAAACCAGTGACAGTTTGAATTACTTATGCATTATTATTCTTATAGAATGGAAGATGTTTACTATTTTAATGGTAGTTTTATTTATGATTTTGCATAAAATGGTTAACTTCATTTCCTGAAATTTGTTATTTCATTAGCGAGCAGGATGTTAAGTTTGCTCTCTTTTTTTTGGTAATAAATCAGACGTTTATTGTAAGGTCATAATGTGACATTCTTCTAGCTTGCAGTGAGAGAGAGAGATGTTTTGGATTTAGGAGTTCAAAGGTTGCAAAACAAAAAAAAAGTTTTGACGCATAAAGATGTGTGCTCTCTTGGTTACAACATAATTTGGAAATAATAATATATATATTGCTTACATGATCTCGTTTACATGGTTTATTAAATTTAATGAGCCTTAAATACTTATGGTAGTAACACTTGTAAAATGGGATTCAAGGACATAAATGATTCCTTTTAAAATATAAGTTGAGTTAAAAAATTTTAAGATTCTTCATATTCTGAAATCATAGACAGTTTAATGGATGATCATATAGACTTTATTAAAAAAGAGGGTTAGTTAAAAATATCAAATGAATCAATTTTCTAACATTATCCAATAAAAATCAAAGATTTTTTTTTGATTTCATAATATATTTGCTAGTGTAAGTAGATATAATTCTTTTTGAATTAACTATGATTATGTTATACCTTTCATTTGATTCATAAATGAATAAATAAAATAAAAAATAAAATAAAAAAACTACACATGCTAAATTTTATTTTTAAAAAACAAATGACTCATTTGAAAAAGATGAATACCATGATTTTAAAAATAAAATATGACTACACATACTAAAACCCTTATTTGGCCATTAGAAAATATTAAATAAAATTAAAAAGAATAATATACCTTGAAGAAATTCAATGAATCTTTCCAGATCAGTTATTTGAGTTTTTAATTGACTCACAAGTTGCTCTTTCATCTTTGCAGGATTCACAAGCTTTATTTCAGGTTAGAAAACATGCAAGTTAATGAAGTTAGTATATGAAAGGAAAATACATAACTTAGGTTAGTGTTAATTTTCTTGTTAGAGAAAAGTAAAACTTAATTATTTTCATTAATAGAAGACTTGAAATACTAATCTGGGTAGAAATAAATTATAGACTAGATAAATTATAGACTGGGTAGAAATAAATTATACACTCAGAAGATACACTCCAATAAAACCAAACATGCATTCAAATGTTAGCTTAATGAAACTACTTTAAAATTTGAATCACATTAATTAATTTTTAAGTAAATATATAAAAAACAACAAAAATGAGCTTTGTTTTAAGATAAATGAACATAGATTATGAACAAATAAGGAAAATGATACCCGAATTTTTACCTTGGAAAAAACACTTTTTTTAGATACTCTCCTTTTTAAAAAATTTAAAGTATACATTTAAATTTATAAAATACTTTCAAATAAAAAAAAATTATTTGAAATCTACCTCTCTTATAGCTGAATCAACATGAGAGCGTAATTCATCTGGACTCAATTTATCAAGTTCATCTAGATTTAGAAGAAGTTTTCCTTTAATCTGCTCAATTATAACTGACTGACGTTCAAGCAACATACTTTGAGGCATACCAGCTTCTCCAGTCTAAAAAGAAGATAATTATTAATGCTATGAGATATAATTTGTAGCTACGGACAAGAAAATTCTGTTTAATATTCAAAGAAAAATTACCTTTTATAAAACTATAACAAAATTTTAAAAAAAATATTACATAGCCATATTCTATAATATTAACATTTTAAAATAAGATAGAGCCAAATTCTGTACTTTCTCAGTATTTAAGAAAGATTTAAAGAAGCAGTATCAAACACTACCTAAGAAATGAAAATCACCTCATAAGCATAATGTTCCAGATCTTCAAGTTGTTCTTTCAACTTTTTCATTAATTCTTTTTGTCGAGTTCTTTGTTGCTCAAGTTTCTGTTCTTGTTTTTGCTCATTCTAAATAAAAATAATAAATTTAAAGAATATTTAATATTTAAAGTATAAATACAGTATTTTTACTAATTTAATATTAATAATATATTTACAATTATTTGTGTTAAATCCAATCCATTCTCATACTCTCGGATATCTGGGATTCCTCTGAAAGCAAATTCTTCAAGTTCTTTCAATAAATTCTGAAATAACATAATAAAAATGTTTAAATTTAATAATATCAAAATTTAAGACCACATTTCCAAATTAAATGCTTTTATGTTTAAGAAAGAACATTTTCATCATTATCATAAAGAATGATAAGTTCCACATCATTTATCATGAACATTGAAAACATTTCATTTGTGACAAATAATAAATGATACACACTGAAATTCAATTACATTAAAAAGTGAAAAATGAAAGAACAAAATAAAGTGATATTTTGCCATTTTTTAAATAAAATATAAATTTTAAAATAACTCTAAGTAAACAGTGAATTTTTAAAGATATTTAATTTCTTTTGTCCCTTGAAAATTAAAATATTTGTATATCAACAAATTAGAAATAAATTTAAAGTTCATAAGGGAAAAAAAAAAAAAAAAAAAAAAAAAAACACTAAACAAGCACCTCTTTTTCTTCAGGGGAAGCTTCTCCTATTTGTTTAAGACGAAATTGAACTTGAGCAAAATGTGATGTTAGGGCTATTAATGAGGCATTAAGCTGTTCTTGTTCTTCCTCAAGTCGCTGCAATCTTTCTGATTCACATAAAACTCTACAAAGGAAGAAAAAATTTCATAAATTGTAAATACTCATATTCAAATTTTATCATGGAGCAAATAATGCAACTTTTAAAAAAATACTTTTTTAAAATTCTTAATTACATATCATGTTACATATAGCACAACTTTTTTTTGGTACTTTAAAAATACACAGTGTCAGTAAGAACACTGGTTTAACTTGATGAATACATCATATTTTCAGAAAATAGTTTAAATTTGAGCATTATTCCACAGATTACATTACATGAATTTAGATAAGAATAAAAAGAATATTTTTCATATGGTCCCTCATATGCATAGTCACTTTTATGACAAGTTTTCTCAATAAATAAGTCAGTTCTCAAATTTATGATGACTTTGTCATAATCTTCTAAACTTTGTTGAGATTTAAAATTACAAGGTCTGTGACAATAGCCCTCATGTTGCTTCTAGCGTGATGTTTATAAAACTAAACTAAACCAAATTTGGATTTTGCTATCATTTCATTGAGAATCTACTTGAGTTTTAATACAATTAGGAGTTTGTTTTATAAACTTGAAATTTCCAATAAAAGGGATTGCAAAATACAATTCTACATGTTTTATATGATAAATTATTGTAGTCACAACACTATAAAAATCCAATGTGAAAAATTTTCATATTGTAAACATAATAATTTTCCTCCTCACCCATCCCTTTATTGTAAGGCACAATAAAGGGATGTAATTGTAAAATTGAAAGAAAAAAAAAAGGTGACAATGCTACTAAACAATTCAACACATCACAATTAAATCAGGCGTTCTCTTTGGAATAACTGTATACACAAAAAAACATATGCGATTGCATAAACAGAAATTAAATTAAAAAAAATTTAAGAAATTTTTATATACCATTATGTATACATTGAGAAGTCATCTACAATAATGATCATGTATGAAATTAAGGACAACAAACCAACAAAATATTATAAATATTTATTAATGTCCAATGTAGTATGTTCAATCAATGCCTTGAAATGCAACATGGTGTTTTTATAACATTTTGCAAATTTAAATTAACAAAATTAATAACTAGAATTAATTAATTCATAACAATTTCCACAAAATAACTAAAATTGACAATACATATAAAGTAACAATACATATAATTATAAATTTAAAATAACATATATAAATTATTCATTTAAAGTGAAAAGTAATTCTTTGAATTGGTTGCTCAGAAAATAATGTTTGCACATTTCAGATTTTCTCTTTTTGTACCATTCTATGTGTGAGAATCAAAACCCTCAAATCAAATAAAACAATAAAGAAATACTATATGTTAAAAAATTAAATATTCATAACTATAAAAATTATTACCAATTAATTATAGTTATTCTGAAGGATTAAAGATATATTTAAAATGGTTTTTCCGTAGTATTTTTAATGGTATTAAATGAATTATAACAGAATAAACCTTTCTATATTTTGGAAGACGGAAAACTAATTCTTTTTATAACTTTTGGATAAAATGATTGCATGAATTATTTAATCACTATATAAATAAAGAACACATTTCTTTAATGGGAAAAAAATATTCAAATATAAAGGTTAGTCTGCATCAAAATAGTTTGTTATTGTGACTATTATTAAAGGACAAAAATTTCCAATTTTTTTTAAACATGTTTCATAAAGTTATATATATATATATATGAAAAAAAGTAAAGAAATTAAAAAAAAAATACAAATAATAAAACTCACTCTTCCTCTTCGCAATCACTACAAGGTGGATAATTTAATGTTAAATCCTCCAACTGCTGCAAATCTCCCTCTGCATTATCAAGTACAATATATGATTTGCAGTCATTGCATTCAAGACCAAGAGATTCTCCACTTGCTTCCATCATTTAAAACTAAAAAGAGAATTAAAATGATTGTATTTTTCAATAAATTGTTACATATGATAAGAACATTTAAATTTATGTGAGCCAAGTTTTAAAGACACACCATTTAAGAAATATGTCATTAAATAAATTTATTCCACTTTCTTTTAAATTCCTATTTTCTCTTTTGATTACAGAAATATAAAAATCAATTAAAATCTAAGTCTTATCTTGGTTATTTATGATCACTCAATAAATTTAACAATTTCCATGCACTAACAATAGTGCTACTTATGTCAGTTTAATGATTTTGTTACTCTTTCTCTCAAAATTTTAACATAATCTTTATATCTGGAGTAACAGATTAATGTGATTATGTTAGCAATCTTATTTCATTACGCAATTCTCTTTGATAATCTTTTCGGTTAAAGTCAGGAATAGGGTGTCACCTAGGCGATTGGCGACTTCCTACACAGGTCGCCAAATGTGCATGACTTAAGCATTGAGTATACTTAGGGTTACCGTAACATAATTTTCATGCTTAAATCATTATCACTCTGAAAAGTCACCAATCGCCTAGGGGACACCCTATTCTCAACCTTAACCACATTTTCTTGTCTATTGCATTATTCAAACTTGAACTAGTTTTTTTACTGATCACATTTTTTAAATGATAATTTTAACAAAATCATCATACTAGGAAACAACATAGATATATTTCTTGAAACCTTACATATACTTATAATTGGCCTTTAATTTCCAAACAGGGAAAAACAAACAAACAAAAAACACCATTCTTAAAATTTTTTGTAAACGTGCAATATGATTGATTTGTTTCTAGTGTAAAAAGTTACAACTAATATTAATATATATTTCTTAAAAAAATTACTTCAATACTAAGAAAATTTCTAGCTTTCAGTCCTTAGAGAAATGCTACAATTAATTTTTTTAAAGAATATGATACTTATACTTGCTATTATAGAAATGATACTAATTTATTAAGAGTAACATTCATGATCCTTTGAATACAAACACTTCCATAAGTAAAAGGTGTAAGAAAAGGGGCTTATCACAAAATAACACCATATAAAAATAACAGGCTTTCAATATCACAATCCACCAAAAGTTAGTATGAGTATTCTCCATGAGTAAAAAGCTTTTCTCAGGGATAAAAGCAAAATTAAATGCAAGTCAATTTTTTATAATGAAGTTTCAACAAAAGCTTTTAGGAAAATTCTAACATTTGTTTCATAAGGTTCATTGCATAGCAGCATAAATTTAAAAACAGGGGCAAATTCCAACAGTTTATCATAAATATATACTTGTAATTAGTTTATGCATAAAATTTGAAAAATCAAGCATTGAAAATGAAAGCTAAATACATCTTACATTCAAAAAAGATAAATAAAAGTTCAAAATTTTATTTAACAAGACTCGAAGAGTGAGTAATAGTATTTTAATACCATAAAAGAGCAGGATGTGGCCATGCTGTGTCAAATAAGGTAAAACTTTAATCTAGATGTCTGCAAAAATTGAAAAAAAAAAAAAAAAAAAAAAAAATAAAATTTGGTCGACTAGATGGAGGGTTGAAAATAGAGAAGGATCATTAGGGTATCTAGGGAGCATGTCACTCATGTTTACCAAAGACAATAAACCCCATAAGAAAGAAAAATATCCCTAGGGTACTTAGGGGTACAACACTTGGAGGTAGGCTGGTTTTATAGGACAGAGCCTATTTGACCAGATGCATCAAACACTTGTTATATACCAGTAACCAATCTATCACACAAGTAATTGTAATAAAATGACTATCTGTGATCTGGACATAAGGTGGAAAAAGAGAAAAAGGCAAGCATTAGTTGACAAGTGGGTTAAAATCAAGAATGATTGCAAAGGCATCACAATAAAGCATCACACAAGGGGTACCAAGGATTAATGTAAAACATTGTAAATCTTGTACTTGCCAAATGAAGGTAAGTCCATGAGAAAATCTCATGAAATGAAATGAAAATCTCTCAGCTTAGGAGATAATTTTTAAAAGTCTTTACTCCATAGTTTAAAAATTATTCAACGTAACACAAATCATAAGGTTTTAAAATTTAAATGTGAAATAAATAAATAAGCTTTTATTTTCATGCAAGTAAATTTTAAGATTTTAAGTTTTTTTCTGTTTGAAACAAAACAAATTGCTTCAATTATATATTTTTCTTTATCAATATTATATAATTTCAGTATATTCATAAGCCATTGAAAGAAAAATACAAAATAATGAATTAAAATATCAAACTTGTTTCTAAAAATATTTCATTCCCCCCCCCTTCTCTTTTAGCTACCTCTACACTATTTAGATATAACTTGACAATATAGATGTTATTAGTAGTTGGAGTTATTTAAGTTTGAATAGCAATAATATACTTAATTTCCACAGTAAAATCAATAATTAAATACAATTTAACATAATATTTACATTCCAATATTTAAAAATTAACATTATAATCCTGAGAAATAAAAGATTCATATTTTATTCCTTTTTTATACATACTAAACTGGTTAAGTATATTAATCGGAAATAAAATTTCTAGCATAGAAGTGTCATGATGAGTAAAATAAAGGTAAGAAAATGGTTAATTTAAATATAAATAAAAGTTTCAAGGCAATATAATTAATGATTCAAAAGAAAAGAATTAGCAATCTATAAAAATGACAATAAAATATATGAGAATAAAATCAGAAAATTCAAGTATTAATAAAATGCAAAAAAATATGGTACTCTTCCATTTTGCTGGCACAAATCTCGCTAAGCAGACTTTATTGGTGACAACATGCAGTATACACATATTACGTTTGGAGTCAGTTGTATGATTTTAAGCGATTTTATTACTTGCTCTACGAAATGGAAAAGTAACAAAAATATTTTTCATCTCACAAATGATCACATTTTATTGGGCTCTGATGATATATGATAATCTTCTAGAATTATATGCTCGTTAATTATGGTTACCAGACTGGCATATTTAACTAGTGACTTTTGACAAGGCCACATAGCATTTAAAAATTATACAATTCAGGCTCTATTCCATTTCACCACTAATCAAAACAGCAATGTGTTTATTTTATCAGGAAAACTTTGATTCAAAACTGAAAGCAACTTACTTATAATAGAATATTAAAAACTCCATTAAAAAATTTGGACTTTAAATTAATTCCATTAATCTTTTCTTTACTTATTACAACAATATTACATTTTATACTGTCAGGCTATTCCAATTTTTATAATTTTAATTTATTTCAAGACCTTTCTACTTAATTTTTTTCTTTCCATATGCCATTAAAAAATACAGCAGTCTTAATAAGCAATACATAGTTGCAATAGTTACTAACATTCCTGAAGTATAACAACTTTTTTTAGAAAAACTATGAAATGTTTCTTGCTTTGACATAGACTTTTAAATATATATTAATACATAAAAATTTTCAATAAGTACAGAATACATTTTTAGGGGCAGGGGGGGGGATCTCTTACATCATTAGTAACTAAACTTTTTTGATTGTATCTACATATAAAATAACAGACACACAAAAGACAATTTGATAAATATTTCACTCCTTTTTAAATTACCAATATATATATATATATATATCCAACATATTACAATATTAATATAATCCTTGCTTTATAAAAATATGAAAACTCAAAGGATTTTTTTATAACTCTTTATATTCATTACATTAAAAAATTCAGATTTTTGAATTTATTTTGATTAAATTATTAAAAGAATAATTTATTAAAAATACTACACGGCATTTATTTTATCATTCCTTATAACATTTCATTCTCTTAAGCTTATGATGATGATCAATACTTCCAGCTGTTGACCTATGCCCTTAATACAAAACTTGGGAGTTGCAAAATTAGATGACCATCAATTTGTACAAGAATAATTAAACAGAAATACTTGTATTTAATGATAATTTTTCACACTAAAAATAAGTTTTCACAAAATAGATGTACAAATAATCCATGAGCCCGCTCATATTAATGGCAAAATAAATTTAAATTACACAATCAAGAGAAAAAAAAAAAAACATCGGCAACTTACAGAGCTTTTTTTTTTCTTTCAGTTTTCTACCATTACAATAACATTCAAATCAAACAGTAAGAATATCTGAAAATTTAAATGCGACTTTTAATGTTGAAAATAGAATTCGTTCATCATGAAGTACTTGAAGACATATGGTAACGGTTTTCAGAAAATTCCTAGCATTAGCAGCTGCTTTGAAATTTCAAAACAGCTAAATGACACATAGATATTGGTGGAATATATGGTTTTATTACTGCTATGATCAAAATTTGAAGAGAACAGACGGAAGTAAAAACTGAAAGAAAAGAGCGCAGGTGTTTAAACACCTACTCTTAAATTCACGCAGCTTGGCTTGAAACATAAGAGCGTATTTAAAATTCCTTATAAAAACACTATTTTTTTTAAATCATTCTAAATTATACATTTTTTTTTGAAATTCTGCATGGATAACCAAATAAAATACTGCCCCTGAGCTCTAATTAGTTTTTCAATTCACAAGTAATGGTTGGTCTTAAAGGATAACAGTTGGACCAATATTTATTACAGCTAATACCAATACGTTTCTTGTTCATAACTTTAAAATGAAACCTTTGCATTCCAATTCGATATTAGTTACATTACAATTTTTTACAAATATAAAATATAAGTAAACATTCTAACGAGTTTTCCACTGACTGCTACTATAAAAGATATGAGGTAGGTTGGAGTACCTATTCTGTGCCTTTTTTTGGTTAGCAGAATATCGTGCACATCTGAGGAGTGCTCAAAAGACTTTTTTCTACTGTTCATTCAAAAATCTGATTCTGAACATAGAAAAACTTACCACAGTGTATGAATTACAGAAGGATTAACTTTCAACAATTTTGCTAATTGCTCTCAACCTTCAATCAGATTGATTCTGGATAGCTTCTATACACCCAATAGCACATTGTCGTAATTCTTCAGACAAATGAGATTGAGTACTTACACTTAAGAAATGATTACCTCAAAAAAAAAAAAAAAAAATCAGCATTTTACTTGCAGAAATTGCATAGGACATTAAAACCTGTTTTCGGTCAAATGGTCAATGACGTGAAACGATGGCAGCTCCAACAGCTTAATCTTACGCAGCATTATTTTTTACGTACATACATTATTTTTATGAAATTTGATAATCTTTATTGGTGTAATCACATTTTTTTCTGACTTTTCCTTAAATTTGGTGACTGGCGTGTATTTTAAAATTACTGAAGATATTTAACAAAAGAATGTATATCTTTGTTTGAAACGGATTCTTTCTTTAGGATGCTAGCAGCGAAGAATTGAGGCTCCCTACGAGGCATTCCGAAAGTTAGAGTCGATGAAAGCTCCCTCTACTGAAGGGGGGAGAGGGTGTTACTTAGTGCGAAGTACTCATGCAATACAGTCATATGGAGCAGAAGTAAATAGTTCTCTTATAAGAGAGAAATTCCAAGCTTTATTTTTCTTAATTTTTATTATTTTGCTTGATTTCAAATTGGGAGCTTCTTAGATGGTTTTTTTTTTTTTTTTTTTAAATTTTGCGATAATTTCTTCCATTTTCTTATATTTGTGTTTTGACAGGTATCATGAAGTTTGAAAAAGACATCTCAGGATAATAAATATTTCCTCTAGATAGGCTGTAAGGAACAGTAATGTGGCTGTCTCCCCACCCTCAATCGGACACTTGATTCTTCTCATCTTATCTTCATTCAAAACTAGAGAAAACGAGAATAATTTAATACCTCTCTGCTGTCCTTTCATACAGTTTCTTTCTTACTTTTCCATTAAGGAAGGGGGATCTCTAGTTTGTGGTTACCACTCACCCTAACTCAATGGATATCTTTCCCACGTTATGCAAAATTGCCCGTCCGCAGTATTCAATTATTTGAAAGCTATCCCAAAACTGGGAAGAAAGAAACTGGTTTTTTCATTGCTTCAAAAATATTCATTCTTCCCTTCGATAAATTTTTTTTTTTTAAATTCCTCTTCTAATTTCAGAAAATCCGTTTTTACTATTTCATTTACTTTAAAAATAGTATCACTTGATATATATATATATATATATATATATATATATAAGATCAACAATGCTAGTGCATTATCTTCATCGAATGCATAATAGGAAATATCCCGAATTTTGTATACATGGATTAATTATATAAAAATAAAAATATATTTTAATAAAAGCTGACGCCTGGTCAGAACAAATTATTGTGATGTATGTCAGTATGCGGTAACAGTAACTGAATAGTTATAAGAATTTTGTTGAAAGTTTTGCGAACAACTCTAATTGCCCTATTCTTAAAGTAAATAGGAAAGAAAATTTATATCAAGGCACTCGCTTTTATTAGGAGCTCGATTTTTATAACAAAAAGACAAATTGTAATATATATATATATATATATATATATATATATATATATATATATA
>BMAW01122524.1:290595-313192 GCA_019974015.1 Nephila pilipes | reverse complement strand
CATCATAGATAAGGAGCCATAGATAGAATCGTTACTGACCTATTTCTGTTTATGAAAAAAAGTTTCAATCTGTGGTCACTTCCATTAACCAAAGTCTTTGTTATAAAAAGCGTGATTTAACAGTAAAAAATTAAATTATTTAAGGTGACTTTAGGATGGCATTCTGGAAGAACATATGCCATTCGATCAAAACATATTTGACTGGTCAACTACAGAAGTTAAAGATAATCCAAATGGGAATGATGGAGAACGTAATTATGCCCCTTAATGATAGAAAAATACGAAAATGTTAATGTTTACGTGATATCTTCATTAATTTGGATTAAAGATACGATTAATAGACAGTTTTGTTTAATTTAAATACCACCCAATTCTGTTTCTTGCTTAAATTACGCAAGTCAGTTTTTGTTTTTTCTAAAAGTTATTTTGCTCATAAATAATAAAAATTACAAGCTGTTTATAAGAAAATCTAAATACTATATTCAGCTCAAAAATGTCCTTGGAAATTAGCGTACTTTCGTACAATTCAGTTTTTATTGATTCCTGAAATGTTCTGATTGTGTGACTTACGTGATTTTTAAAATAATTTTTCAATTAATGTAATTTTATCAGAAACTATAAGAATACATTGCGAGTTTATATAAGTGAGGCTATCAAGAATTTTTTTTTCTTTCTACAAGCATAAACATTTCATGGATTGAGATGGATAAGTCACCATCTCAAATTTTAATTTAGTTGCATAGATTATGCAAGTTCGAAACAAAAGTTAATTTTTGAGGACATTGATTTAGTAGTATTCATAATTTCCAAAAAAATATTAGTGGTTTTTATTCCTTTTAAGATTGTGTGTTTGTTCTTTATTATTTTATTTAAAACAATACAATTGCAGTATTTTTTTTAAATCTCATTGCTTAATATAAAAATTACAGAATCCTTCCAAATCGAGAAACATGAATTTTACTCACATTAAAAATCACGATATTACTTATGATGCACTCCAATATTAAAATTCACAATAATAAAATATACTGCACATTAAAAATGAATATTAGATTTTGTATTTTTAGCGTTGTCTAATGGTCAGATTTGAATTCTTTACATTTAAAAATAAAGCTATATCACAGTTGGATCGGGAGCAGTGGGCCAGATGATTTGATGTTACACAGCTGGCCACCTAAATCATCTGATATGACCATGCGATTTCTTCCACTGGGGACTTGTAAAAGATAAAGTGTATGCCCCACCCTTTCCCTCAAATTTTATGAACTTATACAACGAATTTCTGCTGTTGTTGAATGAATTACCACTGACACTTTATAACGTGTTTGGCAGGAAATTATATATCGAATTGACATTATACGTGTAACTAAAGGAAGTTAAATCGAATATTTGAAAAACAACTTCCTTATTTACCCTTTTCATACATGTTTTACTCATTCTGTGTCATCTATTAATGCAAAAATAGCATTTTGAAATTGGATTATTCATGTTGAACAACCCGTTTTTTGGTAAGGGTTTGACACAAAAAAAAAAAAAAAAAAGCACAGTATCAGAAAAATGAAGTATATCCAAGTAAAGGTCGCCCCTTTAACTTTAGATCTCCTTTCGGATGGATTTGTTTATATAGCATATAGAGAGAGATATATATATATATATATGGTATATATATATATGTATGGCGCCGTGTTGAGGGAGGCATAATTGCTAGATTTTGGTAGAATTGTACTTATAACTCTTTTTCAAAAAAAAGTTTTGAAATAGGTATATAAATATTTTCAGATTACTTTTTATGAATACATTAGTACATTTAGGTCTAAATGAATTTCTTTCTTTATTTTTCTGGTTGTATTGTTCTTTTCTGTTGAATTTTAGTTTTGTACTATTTTGTTATAAAGTAATTCACTGAAATAATACCAGTTATTTCAATGTTAAATGTTACACACATTTCTACTACAAAGTAGAACAAAGTATTAATTTACAATCTCAATTTTTCCTGTTCTTTACTCTCTACTTTGTGATGATTTTAACGTCATCTGATTTTGCACATTTTGTAATTTTTAATTAATGGGGTTTTATTGTCTGTATTGAACTACCACACACACACACACACATATATATGAGACATATACGAAAACTTTTAATTGTAGTTCCATTAGGGTTAATCGCATCAGCTCTGTACTTAATTTGAATTGAGCTTGAAATACTTTTCACAGAAATGCGCAACTATTTGTAAAATTCTTTAAATTGAATCGCTTAATAGTTGAAAAAAATGTTGCAGTAAAAAAGAATAGTGCTGTAGTTGCATGTTGTCTTAATGATTAATTAATTTATTGACACAAAAATATTCTATTTTGTACTGTAAAAAAACGACGCAACCATTCACGTTTAAAAAGTTAAAAATCTGTTGCCAAAAACATGCTTTATTTCATTAAACTTCGAAATCAAATGATGAATTTTCATCTGAAGAAGAAAAAAAATACTTTTCTTTGAGCTTATATTAGTGGCATTTAACCATCGATCAACTTTTTAAATTTAATTTTTATATATTCTTTAGATATGGTATTAAAAACAGTTTATTAAAGTTATACACTTCACAAAATTCTGCAAATTTATAGTGCAAGACAAAATTAAATTTCGGATCATCAACTGATGGAATTATATTTGAATTTTTTTGAAATTGCTCTTTTACAACCTTTTTTTTTTATATATATACAGTAGAATTGCTATCATTCGAAATTTTTGATAATCTGAATTTTTTTTTGCTCTCTTGGTCTTTAAAATTCTGCATTAAAACAAGTGAAAAGAAGTGTAGATAATTTGAATTTTACGTGTGAGGTTTCTTAGCTCATTACTATATAAATAGTTTATGGTATTTTCCAGTTGACATGTATTTTCATTTTAACGGTTCCATGAGTATGGGAAATGAAGGACGGTAAAATGTCATGTTCCCTTTGCGGTACTGGAGTTGGTGCTTCTTAAAAGGCAGTCTTTGTAAAAGATTCTACTTTTTTATCACTTGATAAATTAGAATAATTTACAATTATTCAAAAATTACATTCAAGAGAGCAAGTTAAATACATATTTTTTTAAAACGTTGTTACTTGTCAAGATACATTGCAAAAATATTTGATTTAATTGAAAGATATAAATACATGTATTGTATTATACATGCATTTTGTAGAATAATGTCTGTGTATTAAATTTTTGATCGTAAAGTAGGGTTTATTATTATTATTATTATTCTACATCTTCACTTAAAAATATATATAAATGAATCGATAATTCACATTCTTCCTGATCTTTTCAACGTCAAATCATCCACATTTTTCTGTATTAATGTGAAGATTTCGACTATTGAATAAGTTGCGCCGAAAAGCTAGTTACTAAAGAAGAGTACGACAAATTTATAAGTTAAGTAAGTAAAATAAATATACTTTAGAATACAGTTTAAATTTCATACAATTTTGTCTCTCGCATAAGTTTTAACTAACTTCACAATATATATATATATATGCCTTTCTTTTAAATATTACTATTTAATTAAATTTAAATTTCAAAACAGTCACAATCAAGTTCAAGTTTAATTATTTATTTTATTGTAGCGGAGAGAGAGAGAGAGCATTTCCACACGGCTGGAGATACAACTCCGTCATTGGATAAACAGTACAAAAGTCAGAAAAGGGCAGAAGCGAGCAGGAGAGAGAATTTTCTCTTGTTCTGTGTTTTATAGTAGGGATTTTGCACTAGATCACGTGTGATGAATGGAGGGATTTTAGGCGAAGACATAAAGTTTAGCAGAGATCATCCCTGTAGGTCTGAAGTGTGAATTGCATTCTCAGCGAATTTTTAAAAACGCGTGATTGCTTTAAATTAAAAAGGAATTGTATTAGGAAATAAAATTATTATTATGAGAAACTGATAGGAATTAAAGTTAAATCATTACACACACACACACACACACACACACACACACACACATATATATATATATATATATATATATATATAGTTTTAAGTCAAAGTGAAAAGGCTACTTAGAGAACAATGAAAAGTATATTTAAAAGTTGTATTTTAGAAAAAAAACAACCTTATTCACCAATATTTTATTTTCTTTCAAAAACCTTACCAAAAACAATAAACACCATGTTTTTAAAATCCAGTTATAAAGAAAAATTAAGTGCCATTTTTCATAAATAAGAACTTCATTAACTGTTCATCTGTTACATTCTACAAACAACAGACAGATGGCACGCTTTTAAATTTTGATTAAACTCAACTAGAAGAAGATGTGAAGCAAAAGAAAAATCGTTTGGAGTTTCCTCGGTAGCCTTAACATGTCACAATTAGTGTAATCGTCTGCCCTTTTATCAAAGGAACTGCAATAATTTGAAAACAGCAGCTGAACGGAAAACGTGATGTGTGAGGGACGTACCTTTGGGCCACCCTAACATACCTCACCTGTAACATCCTGTCCTGTTTTGGAAAGGGGCCTCTGACGGATAAAGAAAGAAAAACAGAAAGAAGAAAAAAAGGGGCTACCTACCCCAAAGGGGAAGTGCGTCGTCGTAAAACGTGCAAAACTTTTGACCTTCCAATAAAAGGCGGCTTCCGTTTGCGGTCAAGGGAAGCGCTACCTTTTCACTTCTCGCCTTACGAGAATCATGATTTAAGATAGCTGGGGAGAGTTTTATGATTTTTTGGCAGGGGAATGTCCCTTAGCGTCAACTTGCTAAGTGGCCAGTGCGAGCTTTATGGAGTTTTGCTTAGGTCAGGGGATGAGGTAAAGCTCTTTGTTCAGTTGTGTCTTGTGTACGGCTTAGAGAAGTCTCAGAAGAAAGAAAAAACACACACCTTGAAAATTAAACACTACCATACTCCGATCAAGCTGAAGCAATGAACGCTTCCTGAGGAAATTATATTTTTACTATAAAAAATATTCATATAAAAATATTTTGTTTATAGATTCGTCGTCAATGACAAATATAAACCAAGTTTCATAATATCTGAAGGTGTGTTTAGGATTAAAAAATATTTAAATACATATTATAAGCTTAGATTCAAGGTTGTCAGATGTTTTAGACCTGTATTAATTCCTTATAAACAAATGTTTAAGAATATTTCTTAGCAGAAAATACTTTGTAGATCTTTAATTTCTTGTGAGTTCTATAAATAACATGATTTGATAATATTATGCAATTAAACCTATAGTTTTTACTTACAGAGTAATTATTTTACTTCCCCACTATTTTACTTTATAAAATAGATGCTATGCTCATGTGTCGTCTTAATCACTTGACAGAGTTTAAAATTGCGAGGGCTATTTACCTATAGCCCTCATTTTGTGTGTGTGTGGTCTAGTCCAACTTTAATTCAAACTATATAATCAAAAGCTTCCGAATCTGAGAATATCTATGTCGAAAACAAAGAGAAACCATTTAAAAGTTGGTTTAAAATATATACATAAGTGGAAAGAGAGCTGTGAATCCTTAGTTTAGAAAACTATGCATTGAAAAAAAAAAACAGTTATAAATAAATCAGTTCCATAAATGAATTTGGAATAAACCCCGAGAGAGTTGCTGTTTAATGCATACATTGTTACCTATATAAAATTCCAGAAAATAGATGCTTTTTTTTTTTGGTAAAAATAGAATTACAAAAGAACTTAGTTAAGTCGGATTAATTGGGAGCAAAACCAGTCCAAAATATCAAAAGTATAGGTTATCAGGAGAATGGGAAAAAATGAAATAAAATGAAGCATATTTACAGAAAATCACTTTAGAATTAGCAAATCGAATAGGAATCATGTGTCAGTAGATAAATACATCTATTTTATGGACAGAAGAAGTACATTTAGTCACCTTATGTCATTTACCTTCGCGATAAGTGTTGCTACTAATGTTTTGTTGATGTTACACAGAAATGTTTAAAAAGAGTTCCCCCTCCCTTCTCAATATTTTTATCATACATTTATTGAAGTTGAAAATGTATATATATATGCACAACTCACCAGGTGCATATTTTGTTCTATTTTACTTCATGTTTACAATTTGGTAACAAATTTACTATTAGAAGCAATGATATCATTTCGAAAAGGAATTTTAATTAGCTGTTTAACATACCGATGCGTACGTAATAAACTGAAAAGCACTTAAATGCTTCCGACACGCACTATTAGCGCATGCGCATAAGCCCTTTTTTCTCTTCAGCTACAAATCCGCATGGTATGAGTTAAGGGGAAACGCACACATTTTTCGAGTATTGCTCTCTCTTGTGTTCCCAGAAAAACGCTGAACTCTGCTCGATTAAGTAGAGACCAACCCAAACAAGAGAGTTCTCTCCCGATGTTAAAAAGAAGCATCGAATGCCAAATGCTGGGTAATTCTGTTTCTACTTTTTATTTCGCCGAGCTAAAAAGAGAGCCGAAAAGAAGCAGTTTGAAAGAAGAAAAATATGAGTCCAAGTCGACGACCCAACCAATCTCCTCGTGCATCTGTGCTGGAGAAAGCGTTTTGTACATAAACAGAGCAAGAAATGTTATTTTATTTTTTTTATAATCGCATGCTTTAGGGGAAAGATATAAATATTGCGCTATTATTACTTACAGGTCGTGATCCATCAGTTGTACTGATCTTAGTAAAATTCATAGCTGACAGCCAGGGATTTAATTTGTAATTAATATGCTGTAAATAAATATAAATATAACTTACATAGAAGTTATGGCTACAGTTATTAAGTGCATGAAAATTACGTTTCAGTTCTGCATTTTCTTTTGTTATTTTAAAGGGAGTACGGCGTTTCTATATCGACACTGTTGAGTTGACATTTTTCGATGTCCTTTTCTCAAAATCTATTATAGAAACAAGTTTGAAATTTTTTACATAAATAAAATGCACGATTAAGTAGAGATAGAGGAATTTAATAAAGATAGTGAACAAGAGATAAAGAACTTTGATTCTTTTATCGTACAAATAAATTTTTAAAAATACAATTTTACTTTTTTTTTTTTTTTAAAAAAAAAAAAGCTCATTTTAGTATACATTAGCAACTATTATGAGCAAGCATATCCTATAAAAATTACACACCTATGAACAATAGTTTCTTAGAAAAGGTACATCGCACATGAATAACTTACATTTTGAGAAAAACGAGTTTTAATGTAAAAGTACTTAACTGTCAGAACATTCTTCAGCCAAACTCTAAGATATCCTCACGCGCCAATGCATTTTAATTTATAGTAAAAGTTAAATAATCAATTAGCGTCGCACATTTAACAATGAAGTGCATTGCTTAATTTTTAACCATTTGATTCGGTGTAGCTCCGTTTTAATGGTGATTTAAAACTAAGTTTTTGAAATTTCTAATTATTATAGTGATTAAAATAAGGTATTTTTGAAAAGGAACATTTATACAATTAGAAAATGCAAATATCACATTTTTTTAAAGTATTTGAGGGTCCTACACCACTCAAAATATTCTTTTAAGTTTTAGATACTTTTTTTTTTTTTTTTTTTTTTTTTTTTTGAGCTTCTAAAAATATTATGAATAGTCTAAAAATTCTCGGATTTTCTAAAAATATAGGAATAAATATCTCATTTCGATGTTTGCTAACTCATTTGATATTTAAATATAAGACTAATAACTTTGTACAAAATGGTTAATTTCTTACCAAATATTTAGCGCAACTTACTGACCACACCAGACGATTTTTTTTACAATCGAGATCCTTATGATATATCGAAAAGTTTGTTATTCGCAATTATTTCAGTTTTGTCACCATTGACTGAAATTTAGGTAGACTGATTTGCCATGCTAATGAATTTTGACAGTACGAAATTAATCGTATATTTTTAAATTATGAAATTACAAAAAAAAAACCTCTAAAATTATTATTATAATGTTTTCTTTCTCAAATAATTGATGCTCTTTTAGTGGATAGTTGTTAGAAGGAACTGAATAGGTAATTTAATATTTCACACAGCATATTTTAAAAACATGATACTAAATTTGTCTTCATAGTGATTTTAAAAATTCAAACAAAAATTTATATTACGATAACGAATGTAGTAAGCAATAAATTTTTTAAATGTTTAACTGTTTCATAAGATGAGATTTTCAAGATTGAATGTAAATCATGATAATAAAAAAATAAATAAATAACCTTTTCCCTCTGAGTACATTTTCATGGAAAGGAACTGTATGAATACAATCAACGACATGATGCTAAAACATTATGCATACGAAAACTGAAAAATGTTTTAAAGTATTGATAGGATTTATTTTTCAACAATGGGAAAAATTATTTTGTAAAGCCTTGTGCACAACCATTTAAAAAAAAAAAAAAAACTATTTATACTAATTACAATAATAATTACTGATTAATATGTAATTAATATATCGTTCATGCTCCGCTCCATGCTTCTGTGCCAATAATAATTGTAAATCTCTAAATTAGAAGTGGTTAAAATCCGAAAACGCTAGCAAACAATACAGAATTATATGCACAGAATATAAATAGTTTGTAACTATGAATGATGAAATTATTTTCAAAAAAAAAAAAACAACATAACCTGGCCTTTCAATCGAGAAAATTTTATTTGAAAAGAGATTTTTTTAACAGAATTTTTTTGAAGGAAATTCGCTTTTTCAATAAATTGTACAAAATAGTGATGCATTTAAGTAATCCTACAACTTTTAAATTTATTTTTATTAATATTATAAAGCTCCTCTTATCTTCGGGGGTTGTTAAAGAATTGCTACAAAATAAAATGCATGAGACCAAATTGATTGCCCATGCTATTTTTAAAAAAGTTTGATACTACTACTATATACTATAATAATAACAGTATTTATATTTATAACAACTCTTTTTTCCATATATCGTTAAAAAAATTTCTCAAAATTAATTTCAATAATTTTAAAACTATCGCACATATTTCTTCATATTTCCTATTTATTCAAAAGTGTTTCTTTTTTACTTCATTTGGTATTTACTAATAACAACAAAGAACAAACTTTTACTCATGTTTTCACACCTACACCCATACACACAGATATATATATATATATATATATATATATATATATATATATATATATATATATGTATATATATATATATATACTCTCTCTCTTCTCTCTCTCTCTATATTATTATTATTGTGTGTGTGTTTAACTGTGTAATTTGGTTGTTTGCAATTAAACTGAAGATGATTACTATGCTTACCTTCCTCTTTTTTCTACGGTTGATTTTCTGAATGTGCTGATTTTTGGTTTGTTACCATATTTTTTTTCTTCACTAAAGTGTAAGTAATTTATCAGTAATTACCGATATAAACACACATTATTCTATTCCAAAGTATGGAACAGCGTTAATTACATTATGTCCATAGTTCTAATTTTTTGCTTTTCTTTCACTTGAGTTTCTCTTTAAACTTTTTTGTTTCTTTAATAATCTTTTAATTTTTTGGTTTCAAATCTTAGATTGTCTTAATTTTTATATTAAAAATTTTATATGATTTGCATTAATATTAATATGTTTTTTATTGATTTCTTTAAATACCTAGTTTTTATTTATTAATAATAGTATTGATTTAGTGTTCTTAGATTGTTATATGTCATGATTTGTGTATTATTTATACACACACATATACATACATACATATATATATACACACACACATAAACAAAATTGTCATTATCTGAGGCGCGATTTCCCACGAGTATAACACATCGATCAATAACTCCCGAGACTAACCCAGAGATGGCACTCGTAGTAAACCAGTAACCAGGTCTTTCTAGAGTACTAACCTTTGCCTGAAATGTGTCAAAATTTTAAGTCGATCGGACCAGGAAAAAGGTTTTTTGAAGTGAAGTGAAAAAGGTTTTTTCCAAGTGGGTGCCGCGATTGCTTTCGATGGAACAAAAACAGCAACGAGTCGATGATTCAGAAAGCTGTTTATCGCTATTTACTCGCAACAAAAAAGATTTCTTGCGAAAAAAAAAAAAAAAAAAAGGGAAAAAAAATTTGGGAAAAAAAAAAAAAAAGATTTGGAAAAGCGTTGGAACGATTGTATCACCCTAAAAAATGATTAACAAAAAGTGTTATGTTGATGAATAAAAAAAAAATTTGCAAAAAAAATGTTGTTTTCAATTTTAGACTCGGGAGTTATTGATCGATGTGTTAAGAATGGTAATCAATTAATTCTTTCCGATTTATGTCTCGAATAATAGTACTACGCTTATTAACTTACTAAAATAAGCTCTACTAAAAACACTCGACTACCAATGGCTGACACTAACATAAAACAAAATCGAACAATCGTCGAGGCGTCGTAAGCTACTCCCAAGTACGACGTTTAGCAATGTACTACTGAGTGTATATATATATATATATATATATATATATACACCTAATTAATCCTTATTGATATTCAAATCATATTGGAAACAACACAAAATTTTAGAGCTCATTGTTTCGAAGGTTAAGAAACCTATTGCATATGGACCTTCATCACTTGCATATATATATATGTCTTAAGCTGCAAAAATTTTGTCTTTTGAATTGGGGTTTTTACATCTATTTTAAAGAGATTTCAGTCTTTTTACTAGCTTGGATTTAGGTATGTTTTTGTTTTAAATTTTTTATCTAAAATTTGCTAATAGGAAAATTTTGCTTTAAATTTCTGTAATTAGAGTATCTTGTTTTCATTTTCTTGTATATTTTGCTTAACTTATTACAATTTAAAGTTTAGAGTGATCCAATTTTAGTCCAGCAAAATGCACTGGGGGAGGGTTGGTACCACAGAACATATTTAACCCCACAATTTAGACCCCAGTCTTAATGTGTATGTTTTATTTTGTTGGGTATTCAAATTTTATTCATTTATTTGTCCACTATTCTGTCTATGTATTTTTTTCCCCACTTGTTAGATTTTTATGTTTTAACTCTTCCCTTTTTTATTATGTTATTTTTTTAATAGTGTTAATAATTTAATTGTTTTACATTGCACTCACGCTCGCGCGCGCACATACACACACATTTATTCTAACCTTATTTTTAAAAATTTTCTTACACAAAACATTTATATATATTTTACCTGTACATTTATTCTTTTATTCTATAACAAAAGAAAATTTATAAACTTGATAAATTCAACATTGAAAAGGTTTTTTTTTTTAAAAAAAAATATGATAAAATCATTTTTGTTTGCATTGTCATGAAATTACGACACCACTCTAACACAACAATATGATACCAATCTATAATATTCACAACAATGACCAAACATCAAAGCAAATGGTTACTTTTCGATACTTATACTTATTATTGAAAACAAACTTCGATGCTTGTTTTTAAAACAAAAACATACCTAAATCCAAAAAAAAAATTATAAACATTCACATCAATAGTTGTAACTTTATTAATACTAACTAGTAATATTTAGAGAGTGTAAAGCTATGAAAACAAACATATTAGAAATCACATGAAACACGTTTTTATCCTACAAACTATTTCCACTTCGTTGGTTTCCAGAAATCAGTCAGGTAGAAATAAAAATTATATTTCTCGTAACGTGGCAAGAACATAACAAGCAATATTCTCAAAAATCGTCTGCTGTGATAGGTATTTTATACAGCCAGAATTTTGACACATTTCCAAATATGTTAAAACTCATGAATATTAAACATGCTTTAATAATTAACTACAATACAATGAATTTAAGTCATTGCAAATAAATTACAACTTGAGAGACAAAACTTTACTAAGTTCTAACGTGAATTTTAAAAAATTTGTCATGAGTGATAAAATAATTGATTCATGAGTTAAAATAAAATAAATATTTGGTTTTTGCAAAATGCATTGTTCTCTAAATTCAAAATTACTATATATTTGAATTCTTCTTTAATTAATATTTACTATAACAAAAGCGATTATTTAAAGACACATATATAGAACTAAAAATATTTAAGATTTTGGTTTCAAAATATTATTCTGATATTCAATTTAAATAATCTTTATTTATAAAAGAAATTAATAATAATACAGGTTTTGATTCGAAAATATTACCATTTTTAAAAATTCGAAAATGAAAATTTAATTTAATTACATTTGAAACAGCTAAATTAAATTATTAATATATAAATGTGTAGTCATTGCTTGAAATTCTAAAATAAAATAGTTAAAGTTCAATAATTTTAATTATTGTTCACTAATATATCGAATTAAGTTTAGAAAATAGCAGTTATGTTAATAACAAGACACTTTCGAAAACAAAATTGACAATTCATTTTAAAATAATTACTCTTCCGTTCGAAGCTGATCAGTTTCATATTCAGTTTTACATTTTAAAGGTTCCATGGTATTCAAAAATTATCATGATTATTACGAATACATGATGGCAAATTTTATTAAATTTCAAAAGTGAATCTCAACTAAGCTCTGAATATAGGAATTTAGAATCTGCACATAAAATCTCTCAAATTTGTAAAAAAAATGTCGAATCATAGTTTAATCAAATAAATGTAATTTGGTATTTATTTTTTGTTATTGAGCACAAATCAATTAATAATTCTACTATATTCACGACTTTCTCGTATTTTCAGCCAAACCATATATGTGTATGTAAACACTATATGTATACACAACGTCAGATATATTTCAATAGTTTAGCCTATGAAAAACTTATTAGTATTTTTTTTAAAATAAAGACTCATTTCAAATTATTGTTATTTGTCATATATTAAGATAATGATACCTTCACTATTAGTAGGTCTTAGTTAATATGAAATTTATAATGTTGTCTGTTGTATACTTAACTAATGTCTGTGTATAGTAATCTTATTTGTACTATCTGTAAATTTTTTCAAATGTGATGTCCCTAGAGTACTTTTATTTCATATTCACTAATTCACTATTATAGTCTGGATTAATTATTATATATATATAATATATGTATATATTTATCATATATATATATATATATATGTCATGTCTTTCGTCTTCCACCACATAAAATAGACAAATTTAATAACATTAAAATTCTTCAGCAACTGTTTGGATCTATGATTATCCAATAATTTTTTTAAATACTTATATACATCTGGAAATATATTAAACATCTTTGAAGATCGTGATCCAATTTCAAATCCACCACACAACAATAGGTCCTGAAGTCGGCTTGTTGAGTGTGGTCTAGCCGTGAAGAATCTATTTATTTACATTTACACAGCTTACATTTTACTCACTCTCTGGACCGTTATGCTCCTTTACCATACAACTTAATTACCAACCAATTGTTTGCGTCCTTTTACATTTTATTACCAAATCAAACAATGATTTAAATCTCAACCCGATATTGTTTTGACTTGCTGGGTTCCATATTTTCATTTATTTTCTTTCATTTGTTACATTTCTTTCTGGATTTTTGTCTTTTAAATATTTTAGAATTATTCTTTCATAAGTTTTCAGTATATATATATATATATATGTATATATATATATATATATATATATATATATATATATATATATATATATATATATATAAATATATAGAGAGAGAAAGGTTGTGTGTGCTTTTTAAAATAAAATACCTGACATTGGAGAAATATATTAAAGTCACACAATATGGACAACAAAAGGTTTAATTATCAACATATATCATGTATCTTATGTTAAAAATTAAATAATCTGTATCATGCGTCGTTAGTATAAGCATGACCATCTTTAAGACTCTTTTTCTAATGCGTTTTGATTTCGATTGAACGTAATGTTAATCCTAATAAGGATTTCCTAACTTACCATTCTTCAACCCTACTATTATCTCTTTGAATGACAAAAACTGCATCCCAAAAGCAAAAGTTAATGAAGATTTCTGGAAATATATTTTCCTGGATTTTTTAACATATTTTTTATTTTCTATAATTTTGCGAGTTCGTTTTGGTACGGAATTTTCTTTGAATTAAAAATATTCCGTAACTATTTTCCAATCTTGAAAAACTGAGGACGTGTATAATTGATGAATAATATGTAACTTTTAAACATTGGTCGTAAGCATCGAAAATGTTCAGCGCTACCACTTTCTTTCATGTCAAAATACCGCAGCTAAAGAAAACTACTTTTCCCGAAAATAAATCAGGAAAAACAAAATGAACCGTTCCTAAATATGAGGTTAGCCCCCGTTTCCTTAAAGTTCATCTCCAACAGCAGTTCTAAACTGAAAACCCGTGACTAAACTCGACACTAAATTTCCTCCGACAACAAGATCTAGTACAAGTCAATCGGCAACTTTAAAAGGAAAATATACAGTGTAACGAATTCTTAACAGCGTTCATGGTCAAAGAACCAGCACAGTAGTAGACCATGGTAAATTCCAACGTTTCCATGTTCAAATAGCTTTTCCCCCGCAGCTCCTTTGCATTTTACGATTATCGTGTTTAAATCGATTAAGAACTCTTCCACAAATGTTTTCATACTGTTCGATTTTGTTCAAGTGTATTTGAAACTTTGGTGCAGAGTCTACGCGGCATTTAAATGGATATATTTTATGTAAACAATGGAATTACCACACATGATAAAATCTCGTTAAGTAAGATTAATTGGTACCAGAGCCAGTTCGGGATATCGAAAATACTGATTACACGGAAAATGGGAACAAAATAATATAAAATAAAACATATTTCTTTAAAAATAATCTTTTTATGAACAAATCAAGCATGAATCCTATTTACAGAAGGTAATTGTGACTGTCATTGTTTGTTAACGTCGCACGGAGAAGCAACACGAGGGCTATTGACGGCGAACCTCGCAATTTTGAGTCTCGGACAAGTGACGAGGACGACACCTGAGCTTACACCCTACTCTCCAAACTTCCACACCACGTCAACTGGAGAACTTGAGACCTCGAGCACATTTATCATGCACCAGCTTTACTACACATTTTGAGAGCAGCTAACTCCTCGCTCCGCAAATAGTGTACTACGGGTTAACAGCTTCACTATACAGAGAATCTTTAATGGCTTCAAGACTTGAACCCACGACTCGACGAAAACAATGCCGGCCGCGAGTTCGTGACCATGATCACTGAGCTACTACGATCTGCCAACAGAAGCTAAAGACGTCTACTTTGTGAACAACAGAAGTGTGCTTAAAGCTGCTTTATTGCCCAATTTACTTAGCATTTTTTAATTTATTAAGCATTTTTTTTTTTTTTTTTTTTTTTGCAATGGTGATAAAGTGTGCAATGAGAAAGAGGTGTGATTACAGTTCTGCTGACTTTGCATGGAATATTTGTAAAGCCCTTCACCCCTACATTTTCTACTTCACCAAACATACATTGTCGTTAAAATATTTTGGTAACGAAAATAAATTTTTCATAATACGTGAATGAAACAAATGTAATTACGGAAAATCACACATCGCTACTCGAATTAAAAAAAAAAAAGATTCTTCGCGAAAACAGATCAGGATTATCCGGAGCTCCGAGTTAGGGGATCCGACATAACGAAATTTTAAACTTTTCATTAAACTTACTGGAGACATTTATACCAAAATTTGCTATAACGCAGCTATAAATCACATGGCTATATTTAATCAAAACGATTATGTTACTACGATGACAGAAGATATCTGATAACATTACACTAGATGTCTATTGACAATTGTCATTCTGATCAATAATCAAATGTCGAGGACGACATCAAAACCAGTATGTCAGCTTCCATCTTGATTCCATTTATCGTTCAGAAGTCTCCATTATTCCGCAAGAAAGAACCAGGACTCGAACCGATGACTCGCTTGGAACATAGCTTATCCCGAAATTTACAACTACGATCAATGGAGTGTCGTGGCTTGATAATGCAAAAAGAACAATTGTATAAATAAATAGTTTTTCAAATCTATTTACCTTATTATGCCTTTCATTACTACTTCAGATATATGTAAGACGAAATTGGTTCAAGAAGTATCTGTTTTTGGCGACACATGCCATTTCTAAGGCAATTTGGTGTCATTAATGCATGCAAACATCTCTTAAACGTCGTCAATTTGACACTGATTCTGAGGTTAGTTTTGATTTGGCAGTCATTTGTTGTAATTACGCGTGGATTTCGCATTACACAAATGAAACAAAACAAAAATCAAAACAATCGTTTGTTTCCTGTGAATCTCCTCAAAAGAAGGTGAAGAGAGTCTCATTGGTCGGAAAAGAAAGGGCAACGATTTTTGGGATGAGGAGGGCGTCATACTCAAGGAGATCTTAGAAAAGGGGGAATCGATCAAGGTAAAACAACTACAGAGAGTTATCTCACATTGGTAATGAATTCATGGAGTAAGTGTGGTGCTACATAGTAATAGAAATTTTTAAGATGCATTTATTATTTAATAGTTGAGCTAAATTTCCAACATTTAAATGATATTTCGCTAAAAAATCTGAACATGACTCATAAACTGATTAGTTTTTTTTACTATGCAAACCATAACGTTCACGGGAGTTAATAAAATACTTTTGTGAACTGGGGATTACTTCGATATTACTTTTCTGAACTGTTGTTAAATATAAGAAATTTAACTAACTATAAAACCCCATTACTCTCTCTCTTTCTCGCTCTCCCCATCAATAAATTCAATAATAAAATCAAAAACCTAATTAATAGAAAGAAGAAAGAAAATACAGCCGCGTAATAAGTAAAAATTTAAAATTCATTCCGAACTCAATATGAATGTTTTGACATCTTGATAGTAAAAATTTGAGAATAGGGAAACTATTCTTAAGGGAAAAAAAAAAAAAAAAAATAAAAAGGAATGCGGAACTGAAAAAAATCAAAACCGGAAACACACACAAATTGTAACACATTTTTTTTTTTTTTTTCAGTTTTTAAATTCTCATAAAATACCAAAACACTAACCAGCCAATATTTAAACAAAAATGAGCTAAACTACTTGGAATGATAAACACATTCGGCATCGGAAGTAACAATCTGCCAAAAACTTGACAATTTTAAACCAAACACCATTATCGAGTGTGTAAAAACAGCGATGTCTCGCGGGCCTTCCTGTATGCGAAAAAGGTGTTTGGAGGAAGGTCTTACGGTCTGACGATTGCCATCCTTGGTATGCCTCCCTTAATGATTGACAAGCGTGGGCATGTAAAACACACCATAAAAACGACTCATGTACCGCTTGAGTAAGTCAGGCAAGGTTTCGGAGCACAATCATGCGAGAAACATTATTAGCTATGGGATGGAAGTTGGATACCTGAAAAGTATAACAACCTTACCAATTACAAAACAGGCTGTCAAGATTCTTTCTGGGGTCATGATCAGTTCAGAAAAGAATCCATTTAGTTGTTGATGGATTCTGACTTGCTTGGAAAG
The DNA here is from genome assembly GCA_019974015.1 of Nephila pilipes. Classification (NCBI taxonomy): domain Eukaryota; kingdom Metazoa; phylum Arthropoda; class Arachnida; order Araneae; family Nephilidae; genus Nephila; species Nephila pilipes. The sequence continues at coordinate 295,819 of BMAW01122524.1, read as the reverse complement.
AGATGGGAATTTTTAGCAGAGTGAGGATGGTTCGGGTTACGTACGCACCGGAATCATAAAAGCTACTTTATGCTTTCAACATTGCTGAAAAAGTCACTTTGCGAACCGAAATTACATAACTTAATTTTTTTTTTAAGCGGAAATACGATAGGATTCGGTATATTTGATTTGAAAACAATTGTGGCAAAAGTGAAAATCTTAACACGAAATAATTGCAAAGTTCACGACAAATATATATATATCGGTGAATTTTGGGTCAATATCGGTGAATTTCGAGGATTTTTCTTTCTTTCTTTATTTTTACACGTACAATGGCAGAATAAATGGACGAAAACATTCGGCTATTCCACTCAAAATGAAGATGATGTTAATGTTAAGGAAAAAAGAATGTGATGTTATTTAGTTGCGCGTTCGAATGGCGAAATGAATAAAACGATGGAAGATATCGAATCGACAGTTAGATGCTGAAAAAGATACTACACAGAAAACCAGACATTTCTCCTTCTAAAAAAACCAATTCTTTTACGTATTTCTTAAAATTTGTATAATTATAGTATTTAAAGTTAAATAGTGCATTTAATATGTGTTGGACAATATTTTATATATATATATATATATATATATATATATGAACAAAACACCAATGATATAATTCACAGAATAACACATCATATAACAAACTAACACTATCAATCACAAATTCAATATTATTAATATTTTTAAAAAACTGTATAATTAAAGATCTTTAAAAATTAAAAAATATATATATTTATACAATCATAAAAAATTTATAATTATTTAAATAAATTAAACTAACTTAAATTTGAATTCAAATAGCAAAAATAGAAAAATCTATCAAAGAACTAAACAATTTATAAGAGAAATCCCAGTGAAAGAAAAGCAAAAATTTAGAAAAATGGAAATAATGTATAATTAACACATTATTCCATTCCAAAATACGGAACAGTATTAATTACATTATTTTCTGTCTAAAGAACTTGATATATGGATATTTCATAATATTTCAAAAACTTATTAGTTAAGGATGATGTTTAATTTCTTCGCTATTTCAAGGATAATTATCTAGAAGTTTGTGGCGCTGAGTTTTTCATAATAGTTCTAAATTTCAGTTTTACATTGGGAATTGCTGTACCAATTTCAAAGAAAACTACTTTTTTAGATCGAAGATATTTGTAGTATTTTAATTCAAATCCAAAAGGTTTTCGAGAATGACTTTTACTAAAACATTTTTTTTTAAGGAATAAATATAAACAGTACAATTTATTTATAAATTGAAGAGGTTTTTTTATTATTATTTCCTTTTTTTTTTTTTTTTTCTTTTTAATATAAAGTAACTGTTTCATTGCTTATTGGGAAATGAATTCATTAAAATTAAAGTTAAAAATCAAATCGATAAAACAAAACTTTCTTTTAAGTTTTTTTTTTTTTTTTTTTTTTTGAAGTAGCAAAGTAAAACATTCTTAACTTTTATATAAATTTTTTTTTTTTCCAAGATTCAAGTTCATGATTATTCTCAGTTAATAAAAGCATTAACATCAAAAAGTTTTCAAAAATAGCGAGAAATACGCCGCGTGGAACTAAAACTCAAGAAAACCAACGAATCAAAATTTCTTTTGGAACTCCATTTGCCATTCAGAAAATGAACGCAAATAGAAAAACTCATAAAAGAACCTCTGTTTACGTCAAAAAACAAATCAAAGCTAATACTCATTCGATGAAAGCGATAACCCGATAGATGTGAATTAATCGATACGACATTCACTTTCACCAGAGAATAATAAATAAAAGATCAGCGGTGAAGAGTTAATTATCTCTTAATTAATGGAGCAGGCAGGGAAAGTAATTCCAGATTCTGCACTTGGGCGGAGCTGGAGGCAAGACAGGCAGCTCCACCATTCATCGCGCATTAATCGCAAGAAAAACAAACGTGGAATGGCAACAGTTAATGGAATGTTTAAACGCAGGTGAAGCACTGCTGAGAAGTCTACAGAGAACTGTCAACTGCGATTCCTATCCACAAACCCCCTATTTAAATCGTTTGTTATTGAAATAATACTGTATCATTTTTCATTACGACTTAAATAATCCTAACTATTGAATGCAAATAACTTTAATTACGAGTCACAATATTAAATTTATCTTAAATGTTCAATCATTAAAAATAAATATAGGTATTAAGAGTTTTATTATAGAGTGTATATCGTTTAACTTCTCTCTCACTTTTATTAAAAATAAAATTTCTGGTCAAAGTAATATGGTTGACTTTAGGATATCTGAAAGAAAATTCAATTAAATTTTTGTTGCTCATAAAAAAAAAGCCACTTTATACTGATGATACAAAATTCAATAAATGAATGCATATTTAGCCATTGTATAATTTTAGTATAAGGTTACTTTGTTTTACAGTTTCTATTTTATATTTCCAATTTTTTGGAACTTAAAAGTAAATTCGTGGTGTGGCTATTAAATAAAGAGACTGGAGCTGCTACAGAGAAGTACGCATGCGCCAAGTGCCACTGATCGACAGTTGTTTAGAGTAAAGCCTTCTCTTTCGAATGCAGTGCCTCTCGTCTCTGTGAACAAATGCGCATAGCCGTAGCCTTCGTTCGCAATAATTACTTTTTGTTTCGCCGCATAAATGACAAGTGAGCAACAAATTGTAGTGAAACTTCACATGACATTCAGAAAAAACGCTACTGATACTTAAAATTTATTGAAAGAAGTGTATGGCAATGAATGTTCCTCGCGTGCACGTGTTTTTGAGTGGTTTAAGCTTTTTTAAGATGATCGAGAAGACGTTGAAGATTATTCACACTACCGGGTCGCCCTTCTACGTCAAAAAAGGATGACAATATTTGAAAAAATCGGTAATCCGTTTGGATCTGACCATCGCTTAAGTATTCGTACGATTGCTGAAATTGTAGGAATTAACAAAGAATCCGTACGGATAGTTTTTCCACTAAGCCAATTCGACGGCTCATTCCACACATTCTGTTAAGAGGTTTCTATCCAAGTACAATATCGCAGTATTAGACTATTCGCCTTATTCGCCGGATCTTGAGCCATGCGACTTTTATTTGTTTCCTAAGGTGAAATCTGCATTAAAAGGAACAAGATTTGGTTATGTTGAGGCTGGGAAAGAGAAAGCGGCACAAGTCCTCATAGAGCTGACAGAAGATGACTTCCAGCACTGTTTCGAACAATGGAAGATTCGCATGGAGCGTTAAAGGGATAGAGGAGGAGTGTATATTGAAAGTGATAAGAAGTAAATATGTATGGCATCAAAATAAATATGACGTTTTACAACGTCAGTCTCGTTATTTAATGGCCGCAGCTCGTAAAAATTACTTATAATAATTTGCAAACCAATTTGTTAATTTGGCACCAATAATTAATTGAATTGAAATTCCGTCATAGTCAAATTTATATTTTAAAAGTAAGTTTCTATACGCATTTAGCATTTAATTTTGCATTAAAATATACTATTGTGGTGCAAATGAATAACCATTTATGTTAATATGTATATCATATCATATTAATTTTGAAATACATTAAACGTATTATTCACTAATGAAAACTTCATTGATTCAAATCAGTTAAATTCAATTACTTTAAATAACTCAGTCAGCACTAATTACAAAGACAAACTGAGAAGTGTTCGGAACAAAAGCATTTCCTTTTTATTGATTATTAACTATTTTAGAATCCTTTCATTTACAGAACCAATTACTTCTCATTTTATTCAAGCGAACAATAATTTTATTTGAATCGGTAATTTTAATTCTCGAATATCACATCACAAGATAAATTGCATAGGGCAAAATACAACGAAAGCAAGATTTTTTAAAAAAATCAATAAAGCGTAAATTTCCGGTAATTTTACATTCACCAGTTAAACAGCTTAATATAATTAAACACTTCGTTCAAATCTAGGAAACTTGTTGATTTGATTCGAATTCTTTGTATTAAACAAAAAGTCAAATTTACGGCGCACGGTAAAAACATGTAGGGAACTAATTTGATATGCCTGTTTTCAGAATCACTCAGGAGGAAATGATTACTTAGCTTCGCTTTATATGTGCGTGTGTTCCATTCAAATTGTTTAATTTTTGCAGCAAACTAATCTACCAGTAATAAAAAACATAAACATGTCTAACTCCCACCTGATAATCCGAATTATTCAGCCTGCTAATGTTTCATTTATTTAGGAATTCAACAGAGAAATAAAACGAAATTAATTCATCTAAATCAAAAATAATACTTTAATATTAAAATCATCGGTGGAATCATCAACCACAAAATACTCAGAACAGATATAAATATATTATAATTTGCAATTATGGAATACGATAGATAACAGCTTTTAGAATTTATTTAGATTTACAAATCTTTTCACCGATTCAAAGCAACTTGAGCTCCGTACCCATTACGAAAGTTATTTGATTGAAATTTGAAGGAAAAGATAAATATTATATTATACGCATGGGTAAGTTTTTCACTCTCTCTCTCGCAAGCACGCACACACATACCGAGTTTAATATTCAAAATCCTTATATCAAAACAGTTATATTTAATCAGAAAAGGAAAAACTTTGAAAAAGAGTCAAATCTATTTTCAAGATAACCAATGAATCTTTACATTTATTCGAAATTCTTCATGCAAGATCAAACTCTTTAGAGGCAAATGTATAACTGTTTCTGTATCGATTCATTTTAATCATAATTAAGATTACAAACAAAATTTTAAACTTGATATAATATATATTATATTGAATATATTTTACTTCTATTATCTAGTTTAGTGTTACTTAAATTTTTCACAAAATACGAACAGGACTCCTTTTAATACAGCTAACCGGTAGAAATTGACAAAGGATCTGTGCGGCAAATTTTGCATAACAGTTTTACCGCGCAAAAAGTGTGTGCTAAAATGGTGCCTGAAATTCTCTCGTTTGAACCACAAGAAGCATGCAAAAATGTTTGTACTGACACTTTGAAGGCCATTGAAAATGACCCTAACTTATTGGAAAGGATAACAACGCATAACGAATCATAGTTTTTCACTTGTGATTCTGAAACGAAGCCCAATCCATGCACTGGAAGACACCATCTTCACCGAGAGTAAAAAAAACTCGAATGAGCAAATCAAAATTCAAAGAGATGATGATTGTTACACACACACACACACACACACACACACACAC
>BMAW01122524.1:198270-290495 GCA_019974015.1 Nephila pilipes | reverse complement strand
CACACACACACACACACACACACGGGATTGTGTATCATCACTGGGTTCCTGAAGGTCAAATTATTAACCAACATCACTACCGTCTTGTTCTTGCTGAACTCCGTGAAAGAATAAGGAAAACATGACCCGAATTATGGAAAGACAGACCATTACCGTATTGTCTATCAAGAGGTTCCCAGCCAAGCACGGCATCTTAGTGTTAGACCATCCACCTTATCTGCCGGATCTTGCGTCATGAATGAGGTGAAATATGCATTAAAAGGAACAAAATTTGAATCCCTTGAAGCTGTGAACGAGAAACGGCACGCGCTCTGAAGCAGCTGATAGACTTCCAGCACTGTTTCGAACAATGAAACATTCGCATGGAGCGTTGTAGGGATAGAAGCGAGGTGTATATTGAAGATGATAATAAGTAAATATGTATGAATTAAAAATAAAAAAATTTACAGCATCAATCCGTTATTTAATTGCCACACTTTGTATTTTCAAGGAAAGTTGGTAAAGGCAGTATTTATAATTTCTGTTTGTTAAAAACAGAAAATGCCTAAAAGTATTTCTATTAAGATTAGGTATATTTTGTAAAGCTTGGATGACGGAGTCTCAATGTTTCAGGAAATTACGAAAATTGAGCCTACATTCAATTCGATCTCTTGTTCCATCATTTCCTGATATTGACACAGGACCTAAGGAGCTTCAGCTTGAACTTATTCAGACTTTGAAATAAATGTTTAATTCTGTGACATTAATTGATTTACAAATCTTTTTCTGCTGAAAAATTTCAATATATGCGAAAATTTCCAGGGAAAATGCTGTATATATTTGGATCTACATATACTTGGGAGCACTCTTTTCTTGCTTGAAGATCAACAAAAGTAAATGTGGATGCTCTTTGAAAGAAATTAACTTGCAGACTGTGATGAGAATCTCAAAAAACAATATCACTCGTAATTTCAAAATAAATAAATAAATAAATAAATTAATTAATAACTATCGATAAGTTTGATAAGGTACATTTGTGTCATCAAACTTTCTAAAATTAAATGTGCTTGCCTCTATAGATGATATGAAATTAGCATAATAAATAAAATTACATTTATTGATATTTATGGTACAATTTATACATTTTATGAAATGCAAAATTAACTAATTGAATGCAATAATTTTAAAGGGTGCAGCCAGCCATTAGCCTCGGCTTCCACAAAGTGGCCCTTGAGCAAAAACAATTACTCACCCCGACCCTAAAAGATATAATGTTCGAAGCGATTGTTTGTTACGCAAATACTCGTATTTTGACGCAGACCAAGAAATTCATTTATATCGAAATATTAAATATGATTAATTTTCTAGTTGGAAAATTTTTAACACCTTTTAACACTGAAATCACTTGATAGCATGATCGGAAAAATTTACTGTACTTATATATACGGATACCTTCTCTCTCTTTTCATGTATTATTCGAAAATTAAACGGACGCTATTTTTTGCGTGTATTTAACCTATAACATTTTAAAGGAAATATACTATCCTTCGAAATTTTTTCCATAAGGAGTCAACTGTTAGTTACTTTACTTATATAATACATGTTTATTACTTTATATATAATATACATATACATACATGTACATATATATATATATATATATATGATCTTAGATGTATTATATATTATCAATAATTTTTTTTTTTTTTTAAATGAAAGAGAAATATAATCATCACAAATCTATTTTTCGTAATATATAGTTGAAAATCAGAGAAACCATAGATGTAATATGTAATGTATAATATTCGTATTAAATAATGTACCTTCTTATTGCATAATAAGGGGTTACATTACATATTACATCATAGCTAATGAAAGAGAGTAGCCAAAAAAATTACTTCGTGAAAGTTACTTTTCAAGTATTAATAAAAAAATATTATATTAATATCAATTATGTATACTTTTCAATTACATAAGTGATATTATTAGTTAATTAATCTGCGTTATTTAAGTATCGGTTTCAATATATATAAAAGGCAAATATTTATTATTTTACTTTAACTGTAATATGCGACTCGCGGAGATATATTGAAGAATTTTTTTACAATAACTATCGTAGATAATTAAGACATACGGGATTTATAAGTATTTTTTTAATAAAATTACTGAAGATCTATTAAACAATAAGACGAAAATATTTGAAAAGAATTTTAATCTTTTTACGGGAAACTAAGTAAAAGTATTTAAGTAATGATTGAATCAAATATGTTTTGTCGAATTTATGTAATAAGATCTGGATGTAGATATATTTTCTGGAAAATTTCGGTTTATATATATATATATATATATATATATATTATATACATACACACGTGTGTGTGTGAGAGAGAGAGAGTAGCGTCTGCATCTTGTTCATTTTTAGTTCCACAGACATCTTAAAGTCTAATTAAAGAGTCAATAAGTTTACAAACCCAATGGAAGAGACGTCAGAAAACAGACAATACAGTTTATTTAATTATCTCCACAGAAAATATGTAGAGTCACCCACTTTGGAATCCTTCTTAACTGATTTTTTCTGAGCCTATAATTGAACAATAAAGTCTTAGCTTACCAACTCATTCGAGTCATTGGAAGGTTAGAGTTTACACCTTAAGGTTATATTGTTCAAGAACTTTTTTTCCCTCAAGGCTATCAAAGGCTTATATTAAAATCGAAGAGAGAAACAAAATTTTCAGACAGAAAAATTCTTAAGATTTAATCCCTAATTCCGGCTGATTGGGATATTTTTCGAATATAGCAGATTCGATTCCTATTATTCTAATCAGGACCCACTTCTAACCAATTTTAATACCAAAGATTAATTACAATAATTTACTCCAATTTACAAACATCTATCATCTTGTCATAATCTGTTTTCCTTTTTTTCCTTTCCAATTCTATTTGATCACTCCCTCTCTAATCTAATTCATTACATTTCTTACATTTACCTAATCACGTTTCATTTGGTTAGCAAGGCGTTGTAATTTTATGCAATTCAAATTACAGAAAGTCCCCGAAGTTAGTGAAGATATAACCTCGAATAGCGCATTGCCACATTTGCTTATCATACTGTGTCCATAAAATTTTGAAATATTCAATAGATGATTTATTTGCAACTTCCAACATATGAAGTAAAAAATTAGCTTAGCATTAATTCACAGGAGAGGAAACCAGGAACATATTTTAAAAAAGAAACAAATGTTCTCGTCGAAATGAAATGAATAGAATGATATAAAAAGCGAAATTGGAATAAGATATTAAGAGTTTATCTGACATTTAAAAAAAAAAAAAAAAAAAACACCGTTTCCTCTTTGATTAAAATGTAAACCTAAGACATCCTTAAAGGGAAAAAAAGTTGGTGAACTTAAGATGAACAATACGCCATAAGTTGTAAACGCTAATCATCCCATTCCGAGCTGATTTCCGAAATTCTTCGCAATTACAAATGAATCAGTTTCACTGAATGAACGTATACGTTTCATTTGAATCCTCCTCCTTTAGATGCAAATGCATCCCGGTCGAAACCGGCATCGAGGCAATAACCACCGTCTGCCCATCGCCCCCGAGTGTTGCCCGCGATGCCTTTCAACCCTTTTTTTGCTGGTGACCTCCTGCGAGTCTTTGACCGCTCGAAATTCCTCTCGAAACGAACCCTTCCTCCACTCGATATCGAAGGTAGGGGGTGGGACCGAAACCTGTTATGTAACTCAGAATCCGGGACCACTGCCTCTCTGTCGTTCTCCTCCTCGACGATTTTGTTTACATGGGGTTTTTCCGTGAACGTGTTTTTGACCACGATCATTTCTCATTCCAAATGGGAAAAAAAGAAGGAATTCAAAGATTTAATTTTCGATGTTATCAAAATGTTTTGACAACACGTCTTTTCTGAAACGGAAGACAAATACAAAAACAGAGAATTTATTAAAAACGATCAGATTAGTTTTGCTTAGTTTCTCACACGAAGGCGTTGCCAGGAAAAAGGGGGGCACTTATTTTAATTTAGAATATTGATTAACAAAATAGTTGCAACCGTGACTTTTGACTTCCGGGGAAAGATACTAGAACGTCTCACAGATATCAGATCTAATAAAAGAAAAAGTTCAAATACTACATATACAAATATTAATTAGATAAACCTATTTTTGAAACATATGGAAAATAAACTGCATGATCCTTCCAAATTACTTGCTATTATGTGAATGAATGAAGTTATATTTCTTTTTTCAAATTTAAAAAATCGAAGAGAAAAATTACATCTAATATTTTTAGAAATCAGCCCCAAGTTGTAACTATAAACGTGCTGCATAATAACTATATACATATACGAGTATTATAGTATTAAGAATTATTTATCTTAACGCGATTAAGACAGTAGCTAGTTATTGAAACAAAATTAAATTTCCAACATTTATTAAATTTCATTTCATGAACTTGTTTTATAACACACTTTTTATAATATATTTATGATGTTATTACTATGTGAATTATTTTATGAAACATTTGTTTAGCACAGAATTGCAATCACAAGAAATTTAAAAATGCCTGTATGTAGTATTACAAAATAATTATGAAAGTATTAGATGTTAGTTGATTAAAAAATTTCTTTTATATATTAAAAAAATATTTTAAATATAGGGAAGTACAAATCAAATAAAAACTTATCGAGAAGGAGATCCGATGGGATGAAAGTCAACAGATGTATTGCGTGTGCATTGAAAAACCTTAAATTTCAGAGAAATTAAATACTCTAATCAAAAGAAACAGCTACATATAACGAACCAATCAATATATAAGCAGTTAACCCACTTCCTGCTCTCGTGCAAGCTATTATTTGGCTTGGTATTTATTCATAAGATATGACAAATGTATTCTCTTCAGGATTTATCGCCAAATTCCCTCCAATTGTCGAGATAGATCTGGAAGTTCCTCAGACATTCTAAGACTTCTACTCATTAGACCCAAACCACGCTCTATTAAGGAGAGATATGACAGTTGAGTTGACCAGAAAGCATTTGACAAATACGAAGACAATCAACAGAAATGATTGCATTTGTGAACGAGCAGTCCAATATCAATTCGGGGTGTCACTGAAAGGAAAGGCAGTGCAGCGGAGGGTAGACAATGGGCGTCGTACCATCACACTGTAAAAATGCAACAGTTGTGGCTTTGGACTATTCGCGATATTCTATTCGCTAACCTGGAGGATTTTTATCGAGTTGAATTGTACAAAATATCAATTTCTTCCCAACCCAAATGAAACGTGATTAAGCACATTAGATAAAGATAAGAAGTGAATTGAAGTTATTTAGATATAATGATTTATAAATGATATGTAATTAATGGAAAATAAGAATAGAAGATAAGGACTTAGAAGAATAGAGATAGAAGATAAGGACTTGCGGTTAGAGAATTGTTATTGAGATTGAAATTCTTCTGTTAGTTCTATGGATTGAAGAAGGTTCCACTAACAGCATTAACCTACGTGGTTACTATCGAAGAAAGTTATGAAATTAAGAACGAGTGGACTGGTACGATAGATTTTTAATCTTAGGATTGGGGGTTAGATTGGGATTCTGAAGAGAACGACCTCAGATATTCTACAATGATAACAAATAAAGAATCTGTTTTATTCTTGTGTGTCTTCTATAGGAGTGTTTGGTAATTTTCATTAATACATTAGATTGAGATATGGCGCAAGAGCCAAATAATGTCGGACAAATGCCATACAATGACAACCTAAATGATCCAAGTATCAACATAAATGGCACCTCGGACTATAACTTCTGGTAGCATATGACTTAGACTGACCAATCTGCTTCCTGTAGTCAATTGAATGCTCTCAGTGGGATGGTGATATATCATCGTGCTATCCGGCATGCGAGGTGTTCGTGTAGTAGTAGAGAGCAGACGGAAGCAAATTCAAATGGAATGTAAGCTTAAAAATTGAAACTTTTTTCACATATCCTCAAGATATGTAGGCACGAAGGAGATTTTATTTATTCGTTTACTCAAAACATTTCTCACCTCCTTTTTTATGCATGGTTAATTGGTGTTACCATATTTTTGATTATTAGCTAAGCGTCAATTGGTATCTTCTAGTGTAATTGAAGACATTTACTATGTTTGCATTCTTCCTTTTCTTTCTGTTGTTGAATGTCTGATTGTTGTTTTGTTACCATCTTTTTTATAATGCAATTCACTAAAGTATGATGTTTGATCCGTAATTACCGGTATAAACACACATTATTCCATTTCAAAGTATGGACAAGTATTAATTACTTTATTTCCCTTTTCTTAAATTTTGCTTTTTCTATCACTTTGCTTTGTTTTAAATTGTTTGGTTCTTAAATGGTTCGTTTTGAATTTTTGGGTTTAAAATTTTAGATTCTTTGATTATATTTCAGTAACTTTTTTTTATATGCATAATACTAGTTTGATTTTCAGTTATTTCTTTAAATATTTAGCTTTTTCTCTCTTTATTGTTTTGCTTTAGTTTTATTCTTATAGAGTGTTATATGTTTGTATTTTCTTATGTGTTTTCTTGCAAGCATACATGTGAGCTTTGGGAATTCATTTTTAGATATTAATCGATTAAAAAGAACAACCGAGATATATTTAATGAAGACAAGATTAAAATTCTTTTTCCAAAACATTTTCTTACGTTCGAAAAAATGTTCAGTCCTTAACAATTATTTCCAACTGAAGCAATTATGGAATGGAGTTATTTACTAGATTATAAATCCAAATCAACTGACCAATCAGTATGAGGACAAAATAAGATTCTTTTTTTCCCCTGATGTGAAATTAAAATTTGCTTCATTCCTTTTTATTTCCATGTTGAACTTCCACTGACAGGAGCAACGACTGGAGTGACTATTAAACTGTTTATTAGTTCATCGCATCATAATTGAAACATAATCCTCCACTGTTCACACAAAGCAACCAAGACGAAAAACAAACAAAACGAAACTTGTTTACGGACTCGACAAAGGACAAAGAGTGAAAAGCTACTCCAGTAATAATAAAGGTTTATAAAATACCTTTCTTTCTCTCTCGCCACACACAAAAAAAAACCTGACGTAAAAATATTTACCTCTTTTGAACTCCCCGTGATCGTGGCGAAGAAAGGCACGCACCTCAGCATCATCCATCATTTGCACAGAAGCAGACGAGATACAATAATGATGGATGGGCATCGAGCCAACTTCCATCATTTAACTCTTTTTGATCCCGATGAACAGCCGTAACAACCTAATTAACACGTGCGGATTTCCCGCGGCTACACAAGAAAGACAACGGCCCCCATCGGTCATCCGGGCATTTTCTGCCGTCATTACCAATGTCCACGACTGTTCAAATAAAAGCTGAAGAGAGATGCACGTGGGAGATTTGTTAAGTTTCGGTTTGAGCCATTCTTTAGATAAAGGAGTTTGAAGATAGATATCTCTCTCATATGACCGAAAAGGATTATCACAAAACATTTAAATACAATTTAAAATTTATTTGCTATTTATTGTTAAAAAATATCACTTTAATTCCACAAGCTATTTAAATAGAAAAATACTTCAAAATGATGAAACCCTATTATATTACTCCTTATTTTACTAATTATGAAATCCTATTACCATAACTGTTCATAGAGTATCATATTTTGATGTATTATTCAATTGTGTTTGAATCGTTTACCTTTTTTTCTACTGATGTATATTTTGTCTTTTTTTTTTATTTTAAAACTAAAAAAGAGTTTTAAGTTTATATTTTAAAATAAAAATGTAAATTACTAAAATATATCTAATTTTAAAGACGCTGTATTAAAATCCTGCATAACGTTTTATAATTATTTCATTCAAATTAAGATAATATATTTTATATTTAAAAAAAAACATGGGATCTTAACATGTAGATATGAGATGCTACGGTAACGTAGTGGTCATAATCACTGACTCGGGGTCGGCGGTTTTCGTCGAATCGTGGGTTCGAGTCCTGAATAAATACCCGCCATGTATTCAGAACTATTCACGTTGAATCTGTTGAGGCTCGAAGTCCTCCCATAGTTAAGGTGTGGATGTTCGGAGAAGAGGTGCCATCTCAGGTGTCGTCCTCCTCATTTGACCGAGGTTCAAAATTAGAGGTCCGTCACCAATAGCTTTCGTGTTGCTTCTTAGTGCAACGTTAATAAGGTTGTATATGTGAGATTAAAAACCACCCAATCTACGAAATGAAAATTATGTGTAAATTATATTCTACAACATTATATTCAATGAAGTTTCTTTTGTTTGTTTTAAATTAAAAGTGGTTAAACTCGCATATGCTTAATTATTCACAGCACGAAAAAGTAGAATTTTCGAATTTATTTCTATTGTATTCATATTCTTACACTCTAGGGTATTTATATTTAACAGTATTTTTTCTTATTATATATAGTAATATGTCTAACTAGCATTATAATACCACCACTAGGTATGTTCTAAAGCAAGTCTATTAGTAAGAACTCAAAAATCTACTTTAAAAAAATAACTATTATCTTTGTTAGCTGCAAGTTAACAACTGTTTCGTGTTGTTCCAGCGTTAATGACCTTCTAGATGGTATCTTAATTGAGGAATTGTCACGTGGAAATTGTTCGGTGTCTCAACATAAAAAATATAAAAATTTTGTTGAATAGATAATTAGGAGAGGTTTTCAACATGTTAATCTTCAAATTCATATTCAACCATTCGCTTGCATATATCAGAGTTATATTCTTATAATACGAAGCTTAAAACTATGACTTAAAATATTCTATCGATCATTACACCTTCGCAAAAATTTATTGAAACAAACTCGAAAAATTGAGAAAAATAAGAAGAAACACTTTTTTATTTAAATTCGAACAAAATAAAAAAAATTTAGTTCATAATATGATTTCCTTGACTCTTTATTAACATTTGAAGACGATTCGGTATGGATTCCACTAATTTTTTACAATAATTTGTTATATTTGTGTCCTTGTACCACACAATAATTAGCGCCGATATTAGCTCCTCTATAGTTAGTTATACAGTCCATATTTAATAGACGACTCCTCCAAGGATTCTCTATTTGGGTTGATATCAGTAGAGTTCCTAGGTCATTCCAATGACTCTAATTGGGTCTCAGACATGGGTTTTTTGACCATTTTCGATGTATGGTACGAAGCTAAATCCTGTTGAAAAATTCCTATTCCTTCAGGGTATCGTTCCTTCAACTTCAGATTAGCTTCCCAATAGTTGTACAGTCCATATTTAATGGACGATTCTTACACATTGCACAAACATTCTCTATTGGGTTGATATCAGTTGAGTTCTCAGGTCACTTCAATGTTTCAAATTGGGATTCAGACGTGAATTTCTTGACCGTCTTCGATGTACGGCACGAAGCGAAATCCTGTTGAAAAATCGGCGTTCCATCAGGGTACTGTTTCTTCAACTCCGGAACAGCCTTTTTTATCCAGAACAATAATTATTTAAAGAATACGAATCATACCATCGACAGGCTGCAAAGAACCAACCCCATTGTAATCGAAACAATCCTCAAAACACTTCTGTTGTGGGTGTTTGACAAATTTGTTAATTTGGCAATTCTGAATACTTTCGTAAGGCGATCTCTGCACGTGTTGAGTTAGCTGGCTTTGGACGAAGAAATGGCTTTCGTCACTAAATAGCACTTTCCTCCAATTTTCGATTCACCAATTCTTATATTTTAATGTCAACGAGTAACGCCTTTTCTTCACTGGTTGGGTCAGAAGCTGTTTCTTCAGAGGCCGATAGGTTGGCCGACCGGCTGTAAGAAGACGCCTACAAGCAGTAGATGAGTTAATATTTATTCCATGCTCTTTTAAATCTCTATTAAGTTCAGCTCAAGTTTTTCGAGGATATTTTTTACAGTATATAAGTGGAAAAGTGCCATCTTTTGGTGTTGTTTTCTTTTTCAGGCTACATATCTCTCTCCGCCTTGGAGATATAGATCCTGTTTTTTATTTTGTTTTATGATACAGCTCACAGTTGCAATACTAACGCCAACTATCATCGAAATCTCTTTATAAGTCTTTGGTGTATATTTGGAGAGAGTAACAACTTTTGTATGCTTTCGAAGCGTCACATCCATCTCTGACGACAGTGAACTCTAAACTGATGTGAACATAGCTGAAATTTTCATCTACGGAAGTTCCTGCGCATGCACTCTCAGAACCCCTCTGATGTGTGGAAATTGTTACAAAGCAAAGGATTTATTCATCGCACCCATATTTTATCATATTTTAGTATGATTGTTGAGGAATAATAAGAATGATTTTAAAATTCACGAAAAAAATAGTTTGTTTCAATAGATTTGCACAAGGGTGCAGAAACACAGCTGTAACTGACTCGAAAGGAGAAGATGGTAAATTTTAATGATTCTAGAGCAATTTTTAATTTTTGAACGGTCATGAAATTTAACAATTATTAAATGAGTACTTAGAGTTATCCTTTGAAAACTTCCCAATTCTACCCACAGTTTCATAATAAAACCAACGTTAATTTTAAATTAAAAATATTTGAACATTTCATCGTGCAAAATGAATCAATACCTATCTCAATTCAGAAATCCTTTTTCCAATTCAGTTGTAATCAGCTTTCAAAATGCCTAGATAATAGCTGTGCCCGGATGAAATTTCCACGAAAATTGCTACGATAATATTGAAATTATTGAGATAAAAATTATCATAAAATTTCTTTGTTACAAATTTAATTGCATTCATTTATTGTAAATTATAAAAAAAAAATTTCAGTGTTCAATTCTTGTTTCATATATCCTATGGGTTTTTGGTGCTAGAGGTTTTTGACCCAGTGGTGGGGAGGACTGTTGATCTTGAAGTGTCGGTGGCGTTTCGAACCCTAAACCACTTTGTCCGAAGAAATGCTGACCAGTCGCATTTTGCTGCGCTCTTACCAACAAGACCAAAAGAGATATCCCCGTCCGGTTAGTTATTAAGAATTTTTAACATCTGGCGTTGTTGTTGAAGAGAAGCCTGCAGGGATTACTGATGATGTTCCCCAGTATACTCTAATGATTTCCCACTATTTTTGACCCTCCTTCTTGTCCACCAATTTCCATCTTTTTTTCACTTTTTTTAACATCATTGTTACACCTTGTTTAGATCAGAATAGCCGTATCTGGCTCGTACCATTAAACTTGCCATCATCACACTGTTATTTCATATAATTTAATCCTAACTGAGAGCAATAGCAATAACAATTATAATTGTTCTAATTTTGAGAGAAGTAAAAAATTTAAGAACGCCAACTTAACTTTCTGTTACATTTTATCTCAGGTGACAGACGCAAATGTAAGCGCGTTACTCATCAAATTTATTTACAATCTATAACTTCTACGTATTTGCTATCTATATGAATGAAGTTAATTGTTATTGTTTATAATTATGGCTCTCTTTCATTTGCGACGAGCGCGAAAGCTAAGTAAATTAAAGAAGAGAAGAATAAACCTAAAATAAAGTTCTAAGAAAGAAGAAAAGAAGTTTTAACAATGAGAAGAGGAATAAGTCAAACAAAAAAGTGAAGAAGTTATTAATTATTGAATTAGCAAAATACACAACACAAGTACAGGTTTATTCGAAATTAATCTCATCCGATTCCAAAATTCCATATTTTTAAAAGTAAACGACACAGAATTATTGTAATATACAAAAATAAAGGGGTATAGGAATTTTGCATTTTGAACATTAGATGGCCCTCGCGTTCATCATGAATATTTTTCACGAAAGCTGTTTTAGAAACTTTCACGGAGATACCTCTCAATTGGATCAGTCGCAGTGGACCAGATGACTTAATGGTCACAGATGGCCACTTAAACACCTTCCAATGATGTTTTGTTCCAGATAAAGTGTATGCGCCTTCATTACCTACAAATTTATATAAAATTAAACAATGAATTTCCACAATGAATTACGTAAGACGTTTTATGACGTGTTTGGCAGGAGTTCGAATTGACATTATACGTGTAACGCAAGGAAGCTGTATCGAACACTTGTAAAAAAAAATTCCACATTTTCCTTTTGCATATATCTGTTACTTATCATTCTGTATCGTTTATTTACAAAAATATAGTATTTTGAAATAAGATGATTCATTTTGAATAACATTGTATTTCGTCTGCAAATATCAGTTCGCATGTGCTGTATATATTTTATACGAATGCCTTATTAACATTATATTATTTTTAAGGAAAAAAGAAGGAAAACTCATTTCACAAATCTCCTAGAAGACTTAATTATTCATTTAATTGTCTGAAAATAAATCCACGAATACACTAAAGTTGTATTGTTCGCAAATAAATGGGTGGGTGGATTTTCTGTCCTTCCGCAACGAATAAAAGTCTCGAAAAGCGCCGGCTAACTGGAAAAAAAGGCTAGGCTGTGATGATTAAGATCAAGGCTCTGTCTTACAGAAATAACAGAAAACCGGAAGGAACGTCCCTTTTTATATACTGATAAAACTTACGCCGGATTGCATGCACAAAGGTTAAAGATGCGATTTTGGTCAAGGGTAATCCGTCGGAATAATTGAGCGTGAGAACTGGGTTTTAGAAAGCCAAGTGTGTTAGAAAGTTCTGTTATTAAACACAGTGACTCAAAAATTTAATTTATATTCGACCTTGGCTTCCTAAGTGGTTTCCTTGCGATAGCTTTAATTTTGAATGACGCCTATCCATCATATTAATGTGAAGAATAATTGTAGGATGATAATGAATGATGATAATATATGCTAAAATAATAAACGTTAAGAGGTTTGAGTATGGAAAAATTATGAATGAGATATGTTTTGAAAAGAACTTAGAACTAATTCCTACTTTGCTTTTCTTAATTACTTCATAGCTGTTTACTTATTTGGATAATAAGACCACAAGGACCCTTTTCCCAATAAACAGACTCAAAACATTTAGTTCACGCAACGAGCTTATACATAAAACAAATTTAGGAAACTGTAATTTTGACAACTTCTCGGCACAATCGACATATTTTAAGGAAAACTTCTACCTTTTCTCTTTGGGCCGCAGTGATGTAGTGATTAGCATATCTGACAGCGAGAATTGCCAACCCAGGTTCGATTCCCAGTGGTTCCGGGTTGGGTAGCTGGACATACATAGGTCAACTCAGCCCTTCATCCCTCCGGAGTTGATAAATCAGTATCAAGTTCGCATCGGAAGTTAACTGGGAGTCCAGTGTCGCTCTAGCCAATCGGTCCGGACACTAGCTAGTAAATCGTACCCCAGGCCCAATAGTTATAGCAACGGAGACGGACACACCTGATGAGAATTCTTAGGCCCGGACATACCATTAACTTAAACTATCTAAAATTCTCACGGAACATTTGTAATTTAATCGAAACTGAATATAAAAATATTGAAATTGAAACATAATAATAACTAACATAGCATTGAAATTTCGTACATAAAACTTAAATGCGAAGGTCATATTACAACAGCAACTAACTTTTGTGTTATTGTTGGCATTCCATCAAATAAGCATTTATTATATGAAATAAAAATTATCACTATGATACAAGCGATAGGGTAGATCTAAAAGTTAGTGTACTAGTAACTTGTAGCATGGAATGTGTGAAGTTCGTTTTTATTTTTAGTCTTATATATTAAAAGAGAGTTTTGTATTCCCTTTTGTCGATCCTACTCCTTCAGACAAGCTACTCACACTTCAAGAAGTTGTAGCATTGTGGGTTATGTCACAATTTTCCTTTCCACTAATCTTGAAGACTTTTATTTCGAATAGTTTAAGACTTCTCTCAATAAAATGAAATGTGAATCATGCTGATTAGATTTAAATTACGAAGCATAATGAATGGATTTTGAACAGATGCATATAAGAGCTGTGAAGAATTTACTAATTGACCTTGGAAGTTAGTTAGTCGGTGATAGTGAATCAAAATGAAACATCGGAACCGACCGTTCGAAACATAAGAAGTGACCAAAGGAACCGAAGAAGGTATTAAAAATGGATTCTGGAATTTAACCCGCAATTCTTATCGCAAATGGCAAGAGGCACTTTAATTCATTATTTCAAACGATAGTTCAAGCAAAGTAGTCATAGAGATTGATTGATTTTATTAACATTACACTGGAAGCAACACGAGGGCTATTGACGAAGGACCTCGATATTTTGAGCCTCAATCAAGTGATGACGACGACATCTGAGCTGGCACCTCCCTCTCTTAACTTCCGCACCACGGTAACGGGAGAACTTAGCGCTTCGACAGATTTAACGTGCATCAGCCCGACTACACCATTTTGACTTAGAATTTTGCTTATTATATATTTTGTTATACATTGCTGAAGTTTGATGGTGGTGTAGACGTTAGGAGAGGGGGGAGACAGCACAATTGTCGCCCCGTCATTGACTGAGGTTTAAAATTACGAAATACTTCGCAATAGCCATTGTGTTACTTCTAGTGCGACGCTAACAAAACCAATAATCAATGAATCCAAACTTCCACACCTCGCCAACGAGAGGACTTTGAGCTTCGACAGATTTAACGTGATTCAGCCTCGGCTACACGGCGATCCTTTGTGGCATCAAGGCTCGTGCCTACGACGCGATGAAAACCGCCGACCACGAGTCCGCGACCATGACCACCAGGCTACCGCGTCCTACAATTAAGATTGCTAATGGCAACAGGAGCAATTAATGATCTGCGGGTGTTATAATGGACAAATATATAAATAACTGAAGTTATATATAACAACAATTTTTTCCCTGTTCTAAATAACGACCAAACACAACTCCCCAATTTAAGTTTTCCAATATATCATGTGGAAAAGTTAAACATGATGATTTTCTCTCCCTCTCTCTCTCATAGATTTGAAATAGTGTGATTGTTTATAAACATCGCACTGAGAAGCAACACGAGGGAATGATGAAGACTCACGTAATTTTTAACTTCGGTCAAATGACGAGGACGACACCTGAGCTAGCTCCTTCCTTTCAAAATTTACACAACACGCCGATAAGCGAAATTAGGACCTCGACCAGTTTTAACGTGCATCAGCCCTTCTACATGTAGGGTCTTTTGTGGCATCATGGCTCGAACTCACAACTCGATGAAACAAACCCCGGCCGAAAGTCCGTGACCATGGCCACTAGGCTGCTGCGACCACTTCAGATAGTAACAGTTAAGAAACTGTGACAAGTTTATTTGAATGGTAGTGAAAAAATAACCAGTTAATGCAATTTGAGAAATTAAATTAGTTTACCTTAAATTTCGCAACTGAAATTATTGGTTTGCATTGATTAGAAAGACTGAAATAAATCGTGAATAATACTGGTTTGAAAATATATGGAGCGAAGACAATATAGAATTATATGGTCGCAGTATTTTAGAAGTCATGGTCGCAGACTTGCGACCTGCGTTAGTTTTGTCGAGTCGTGTCGTGGATTCTAGTTCTGTTGCCACTAGAAATACGTCCTGTCGCGGGGTGATGCACATTTAATCTGGTCCAGGTTCCAAATGCTCCCGTTGGCATGGTGTGCTAGTTAGGAGAGAGAAGTGCCTGCTCAGATGTCATTCTCATCACTTGACCAAGATCCAACATTACGTGGGCCGTCTCCAATATCCCTCGTGTTGCATCTCTATGCGACGTTAATAAACAATCAATCAAAAAATTACAGAATTATTTCCAGCTTCAAAATTCATAAATACGGGGCACATTCAAAGAAGACACTGAGTAGCATTCATTCGTTCCAAACGCATAAGTGACACACAATTTTTATAAATATAGCGTTCAATATTTTCACAAAATAGAATAACTTCTGGAATGAGGCGTCATTGTTTCTCGAAACAAAATATATCCAAAAACTTTTATATTAAACAACGTCATCGCCTTCAGAATGTTACAATAGATTAAAAGTCACGAACTATTGATTTTCAGACCAGAATATTTTTCGTTGTTTTTGAAAGTCTGTTCGGAGCTTACATTTTCTTACAAACCATCCGACATTTATGTATCAGATTTGTTTGCTGTTACAACACTCGCGCTCTTCTTAAATGATGTCACAGTTATCATTGAAAGAGAACATGCGAAATTTTGTTCAATTTCTAGGTTATTTCAAGTTCCCTTACGAAAATTGATTCTGTATTGTAATAGTTTTTTTTCATAAAGCAAATAGATTTCAGTAATAATAAGTCTGTTGTGTAAGAACTTTGATTTTACAACGTTTTTCTGAATTTCACTTGGTGTGTGTGTGTGAGTGTGTGTGTCATCAAATTTTCGATCGTTAATTTAACCAACTTCCCATCAAGCTAGGGCTTTGAAATTTTGGGAATCGTTCGTACTGGCCTAACAATGCAATATTTAGACGTTTGCGAGAAGTTTTAACTAATATTTCAATAATTTTAGTAAGTCAAAATATTCTTACCTCTCGGCGCTCTTAGGATTGAGGAAAAAATTTCTTTCCCCCTCTGGGAACATCGGGCACTCCCCACACCGCATGAGGCCTCGTAAAACTATTGTACTCACAAAGGGGAGATACTATCTCCCCTTTACTATCTCCGATATAGTAAGGGTTGCTGACTTTTAGACAGTAATCATTCGCAAGAAAGAAAGTTTCCAATATTTGGCACCATGTCTTATCACAATAATTTTTTCTGAATTCTGGTTCCCATTCTTTTTTTAATAGAATGACTTACAAACTTTCAAATGCATGTTTTGATTTTATGAGTATTATGAATTTTTTAATACGCTCACAAATGTCTCTTTTTAAGTAAATTTTAAAGTTAAAAATAACTAACAGTTTTAACTAATATTTCAATAATTTTCTCTAATAAACTTTGCCACCATATAAAAACGTTGTTTTTTAAAAAGTTGGTTTTTATATCGAATTATTTCTAATTGTATTATAAGTCAGTGATAGAACTGATCTTGTAACCTACTGTAACCCAATGTTGGCATGCCTTTTTTAACGTAATATAATCTCCCTTGATAGTAAGAAAAAAAAATTTCTTCAGCATTTTATTAGTCAATTATGACATGATTTTCTAAGCATATTCTTTGCCAAAAATACTTGAGGTTATCAAAATATATGCATCACACATGACTGAAGCTTAAGGTTCCCGTCTATGAGCCATTTTGATTTCGTGAACGTAATGTTAATGCTATGGAATTGCTATAACCGTACTCAAATCTTAACGAGTTTATTTATTTTATTGTAAAAAAGTGTCCCCGAAAGAGTAAAAAATAATGAAGGTTTCTTTGGAATTACATTTTTCTTTTCTAATTTTAAAAATATTTTTACCTTTATTTTAATGAGTTTTCCCAGCCTTCAAAATATATTCGAAAATCGGAGAAAAAATGTAATTCTGCAGAAATCTTCATTATTTCTTGCTCTTTCGGATACACTTTTTCACATTCAAATTGATAAAAAATAATATGGATTTGAGGACAGTAGTAGAAATTTCATAGACTTAACATTATGTTCACAAAACCAAAACGGACAGTATAGGGGAGACTTAATATAATTTAAACAATTTATTAAACTCAAAATTTAAATATCCCCTTTTTTTTTACAAATTAAATTTGACATTTGAAATATTCAATTGGACAACTCAAAATGCTCGGTGAATTCTTTTGAAAAATGATGACTGTGACTGTCTTTTTTAAAAAAAATACAATGCAGTGAAATTCGCATCCAGGTAAATTAAGGCCATCATGAAAGCACACAACCACACTCTCGTGTCCTCAACTGGTCGTCTTACCACTTCAGACATGACAAACCTCCAGTTCTGTTATAGCTATCCTTGCAAAAACAAAAGAAAACCAAAAGTAAAGACAAGAGTGGGGAGACAGCGCGAACAAGACAGAAAACCACCAGGGAAGGGGAGAGGAAGACATATAAATCTTCGGGGGAGGTTCGGGCAAGGGAGTCAAATGAGAAGGAGAAGGACTCAACCAGGGAAACAGGATCTAGATTCGATGTGCAACTAATGGAACCTTGAACTCAGAATCTAGGAATGTTACAACAGGCAGAAAATATTACATCTGGAAATATATGTGTTCGAGCGTCGTGGGAGTAAGAGGGCTTGTATGGGTGGCAGTTGCAGTTACCCAGTGGTGGTTGGTTCAAAAAAGATGATTTTTATTGAACTTGAGTGAGGCCATAGGAAAAAATGATATTCTCCCCTGGTTTGGAGGAAAACTGCGCGACTGGTGGGATATTATGATTTCGATTATGTTTCTCCCTTTTTCATGTTAGATTTATGGCGCAAATATCGATTTGTATGTCAGTATTTTGGTTTTGAATTGCCTTGGTATTATCCAGTGGGATATTGAAATTGTAAAGGTTTTGCGTCGGATGGAAACTGTAACTTAAATTCGCAGTTGTAAAGTCGTCTTAGAATGTTCGTCTCTTCGGCTTTTAAACTTGAAAGTTTTTAGGTGGCTAATTACATGTAATAAAATATTCTTACTATTATATATATATATATATATATGTATATATATATATATTCAAGCCCAATATCTTTTAAATGAATAATAAATAAGCAAAGAAAACAAATACTGTAATGATAAAATAAAAACTTATTCGTTAACAGAATAGTACAAGTAACAAGAATCATTCTGCTACAGTCAATAAAGCAGTGGCGTACCCATAGGGGTGCAAAAGGACATATACAAGACTTTTTTTTTTCTCTCGGAATTAAAATTTTTCAGGATAATTTTTTTTCTTTTATTTTTTAGGTAATCTAACTTTTAAGTATTTGATTTTTTTTCCCCTCTTAATGCTGAAATTTCTTTTAATCACGAAGAAGAAAAAAAGAATTTCAACTAAGCTGATTCCTGCTAAAAAAATAAAAAAATATTTAGCTGTCTGTGAATGAGTGCCTCTGGTTCAGTGTTTGCAGGTGAAGAAGAAGGGGGATGCATCCCTTAAAAATACCCCCCCCCAAAAAAAAATGCAAAAGTTATTCTCATGGTATCTTAGTTATTTTTTCAAATGATTTTTACTTTTTAAATTTTTATAACTTGATAAAATTGTATCAGTACTCGAAAAGTTTTAAATAGGAGAAATGACACTAATATAGCGCATTATTTCTTTTTAGCAAGTAGTAAATCTAATAAAAAAATTGCCTCTGTCATGGAAATGACGATATGCGCCCCCCAATTATTTTCTGGGTATGCCACTGCAATAATGTATGCTCAAAAGATCTTCAACAAGAAAACAAAATGTAATTTAATGTTGCATCATGATTTGAAATCGAATTTGGGAAAAAAAAAAAAAAAAAAAAACTTTAATTATAGCTCTTTTAAAGTTCAGCAAAAAGAGCTTAAAAATCAGTTTCAAGAAAATTTGTTCTATTCTTATTTCAAAAATTTTTCTTCTACATTTTGGAAACAACTACTTCATTTCGCTTTTCCGATACAACATTTTTACAATAATTTTTTAAATATATAAGGCAAAATATAACATTAAAAACCACATTAAAAGTTGTTTCAAATACTTTAAAAAATTTTTTTTTTTTTCTGTCTTCCATTTAAAATATTTTGGGACTTAATTGAATTTTGCAGTTAAGAGGGGCTTGTAACCCTGGAATATTCTGCTGAAATTTCTTCAGGCAATCTTCTGAAGAACTGAATTCCATTAAATGAGTATTTCATGTAAATGTATAGCCTTGTTCTTTTTTAATCTCTATATGAAATAAAAATGAGTACAATTAATTTTTAATAAGATATCAGTAATGGATATTTGAAGTTACGAATTAAAAAGACGAAACAAAAACTTCCATTAAGGAATATATAGCGGTAACAATTAATTTTTATAGGCGATCAACTTGTCTTCATAGCTACTCAACCAGGATGATGATAAACCAAGGAAAATAAATTCTGTCTCTTCCCCAATGTATTCCAAATAATAAAATATACAACTATACGGTTCCGGACTTAGTCAATATTTTATAGTCTACCGTGGTGCCATCTGAGTCTAGACGTCTGAACTACGATACAAAAAATATCGCCCAGTTAACCAAAAATCCAAGCGTTGAATTATTCATTCAGAAATCTTTTTAACCTTGTAACTAACCTGCTACTTTGAAAGATACAAATTAAGTTACATTAGTATTCACGGTTCTTTAATCGCTCGAATACATTTATACATTGAAAAAGTCATCAGAGATCTAATTTTCTTTTTAAATTCTAGGTACACACAGTTTATACTTATTATTAAACTGGCTAAATTTAGTAAAAAGGCAACAGAACAGAACAAATGAAATTACATCATTACAAATTTCATCACTATTTGCTTAAATGCTTAATAACACTCGCTTACACAAAATGGCGAAATTACTTTCCACAGAATAACTATTTACATGACATCCGTTTCACTTACAGTCGCAGTCACAATCACTACACCGAACGAGTCTGTAATTAAAATCAGTCAGCAGTTGTGCTTTAGTTAAAGGGTTATAAATCAGCTGCGTCCGCACTAAAGTAAACACAAATCCCAAGCGAAACTTAACAAATACTAAAGGGGGGTGATAAAGGAATGGGGGAAGTTAGTTTTGGAAGCGTTCATTAAGAATGAAGGGTAGGAAAGGATGAAATCAGAGGTAAAGGATGAGGGAGGTTCTAGGCGTTCGAAGGTGTGGAATTACTACTTCACTTGCGACCAACTCGATCTCCGTAATAATGTCAGAGCACTTTTCTGGGGGCTGTTGTCTAATTTAAAATGGGTTTATCCTAATTGGGAATGAATGAAAAATAAGCGATTTATTTCAGTTATTCCATTTGATTAATTGTTTTCGTTAGAAAAGAGATTCAGTATGGTAATTTAAAGGTATATGCGATAGAACTATTATATTCTGGGGAATAAGGTGTGAAATATATAGGAATTTCAAAAAAAGTATATTTTGACGGAAAAACTGCTCAGAAAAGCAATTTCGTCAAATAGTACATTTTAAAACAGATCGTAAATGTTATATAGGTCTCATATGCGTTATAAACCACGGAGAATTATGATATTATTTTTCATAAATATTCAGACTTTTTACTATTTCATGAAAGTCAACTTCAAATTAATCGATCTTTCTTAACTATGGTTAAAAGAACGTTTAGAATAATTTCATATAATTTCTCACAATATGTTGTAATTATAAAAAAGTTTGAATTACCCGTAATTATATCGAAAATTATAAAGTAAAAATTCCCCCCCCCCGGCCCAAAATATCCGACTATATGTATGTTTAATTACCGGGCATGATATAACGGCTTAAGAATTGCTAAAAATAATCCATAAAATGCTATACTTGAGAAAATTATAAAATACTTTTAAATGACTCAGAAATATTTCTTGAAAAATGTGCATATATTAGTAATTATAATTCTGTGTTATCTATTATTTTCAGCGTTAGGGGAAATTTAAGTACTCTAAAGAATGCAAACAGGTTCTCAAGATGAAAGTGAAATTAAAGGTGATTCTCAAGATCATGATTTACTAAATATTTATTCCAAGTTCTAAAAAAAATTTTTTTAAAAAAAGTCAACTTTAAAAAATGACTAAGTGTTCCCGAAATCTTAAAAAATCAAATTCAAGCGCAAAAAATACTGCATGCCAGAAAAAAAAAATTATCAATTTCTTACATTTTTCAACACTCATATGCTTTTTTTAAGACATTAATCTGGTAACGAATTTCGTTTTGATGCAATATAAACCCAGAAGCCAAATTCTTTTTTACCCGCAATTTTTGTGGTTTGAGTAAAATGGAAATTGGAATACCCGTTAATTGGCGCGAAAAGCATCATCGCCAACAAAAGAAAATAGTGACAATCCGGGCATATATACTGCATCAACTCCACGAAATTATAATAAAGTGGGGGCAGTTTTCTATCAGAAGTATAGTTAGGGTTGTCAGAGCTCGGGAACAATTAAAGGTTTGCCCTTCCCCCCCCCCTCATTTGCCAAAATGCAATGGAGAAAGGAATTTATTTGAAAAAAAAATACAGTAAAATAACAACATTTTAATACAAAAATTTCATTTTTTGATCTTTTTTTAATAGTGTCAGATATTTAAACTTTTAAAGCTCTTTTATGCGTATATTTTCAAGGTTTCGCTAAATTTATAAAAATAGAACGAAGTTATTAGAAGAAGTTACGGCAACAATATTAGTTTGAAAATACAATTATTCCGAAACATTATTCAAATATAACATTGTAAAAACTGAAACATTACATCCAATAAAAGAATATAATAACCTGAATATGAAGTTAGTATAAAGCTGTCACGTGACATGTTCAATAACGTCAAAAATATTTATGGGTACGAGTCCAGAATGTTAGAGTAATGGAGAGATTAATTATTGTCTGTAGGGCATATAGAACTAATACGTGCTTCGAAATCAGAAAAATACAAAAGTCTTGGGAATAAAAATATCCTCCTATTGATGGGGAGATTGAGTATGCGAATGTTATTATTTAATGTTTAATGCATTAAAAACGGTACTTTAATGTACTTCAAAAAATTTCGTTCTAAAATTTCGGGGAAAAATAAAAAAAAAAAAAAAAAAAAAATTCGGTGCCACCTAGAATGCCGAGGATAGATGTCCCACATCCCTTTTTCTTCTCCGCTACGTCACTGTTTTCTATAAACAAAATTTTTTCCGATTTCGTAACTTCCTTAACATCAGGAATAGACAACCCTAAAAAATAAATCTGGTTCATAACATATCAAAACAAGTCATATTAATCATGTAATACAAACTTTACGTCACAATAAGTTACAAATTTACACCATTAAGGTAACGAGCAAAAGAAACGACTCAAACAATAAAACGTGCGAAGAAATGAAGACCCAATAACAAAACTCACGCCTATTAACAACTGGAACGAAAGCAAAACCCCCCACCAAAAATAAAAAGAAAAGAAAAAAGATCTACAATTTCAAGGTAAACAAAAAAAATTAGACGAATAAAAACAAACACCGAAAGAAGAAAGAAGAAAAGAATGCAACGTAACTTGTCGACGAAAAGGAAGGGGGGAGGGGGAGATAAAGAAAAAAGAAAGAATAATACAAGGTAGGACACGAAACAGAAGGGAGGGGACTAAAAGAACCAAAAGAGTTAAAGGTCCGGCTTTTAAAGCAGGGGGAAAGAAGAAAAAAACCTGAAGAAGTCGAAAGTTTCGCGCCTGTGTGGTGCAATGCAGCGTAAAGTATGTGGTCCAAGAAGATTCGACAAGACAGAGAGATCAACAGCCTAGAGGTGAAAAACTCGGTAGAAACGAGTTCCAACCCAGTCGAATATCGACAGGGCAATAATAAGAAGTAAATAAAGCAAGAAATGGCGTAAAAAAGTGAAAGGGGGTTGAGGTCCTTGGTTTCCCATTCAACGTGAGAAGAACTAATTGATTGAACGTCCTTGTGAGTACCGTGTGGAGAGGATTCTCACTTGAGACAATGGCAGGGGACGGGTTTGGCGGAGATGATACTACAATGAAGGAATTCCCTGGCTTTGCTTGCTTTGTTTTTTTTTTGTTTTTGTTTTGGGGCATGGGGAATTCTCGTGGAGGAATTCTCAGGCGTGGTGGGGTTGTCGGGAGTCAGTCACAGTTGGATGGGTTTAAGTGGAAAAGTTGACGAAATTTGAGTGAAATTCTGGTTGCAGAATGAAATTCTTATTCTTTTCATAAAAATAGTTACAGTTTCTATACTGTTTATTGTCTAATGTGAATCAACAATTAAATATTCTGAATCATTACAGAAGACAAATTGTATATCAAATCAGTTTTCAAAATAGTTTATTTCGCAAGTGATTATTCGGTACAAATTACTCAGTTTCATCAACTTTTGCATCGGAGTGTGAGGAATACACGCCAGAAATGTGGAACAGTTTCGACAAAATTCGAAATGGAGTTATGATTTCAGTAAAGAATTAGTCGCAGGTGGGCGAATAATGGGAAATAAGAACAGTTTAAGAGAAATCTTTGCTGTAATAATATGTTGCGACTCACTTTCTAATAATGATTAATGGTTACTGATTTTCTGCAATGATGATGTAGAATATGAATCAGCAGGGTTTGAACTAAAAGAAATAATCTAATACATTTTGTTATATAGATTAATTAGATACAGTTAATTTTCAAAATGATTAATTTAAAACAACAACGAACGTTTATTTTTTTAAATCGAGGTGCATAATTATGTTCATCAAACTTATTATGAAACAAGGCGTATTATCTTCCTCGATTTTAGATTTTTTTTTATTGTTTACAACATCGTACTTAGAAGCATTAAGAGAGCTGTTAGAGATGGACTTCGTAATTTTGAGTATCAGTCAAGAGACAAAGCCGATACTTAAGCTGGCAACCCCATCTCCAAACTTCCACACCTTGATCTTAATATGAGGACATTGAACCTCGATAGAAATATACAACGTACATTAACCCCGATACATGGCAGGTCTTTAGTGGTATCAGGGCTCGAACTAACGACTTGATGGGAACAATGCTGTCCGCGAGTTCACGACCATAATCACAAGGATATCGCGACCACTCGGTACTCTGAAAGATTGCATAAGAGTATTCCGTGTGTATTGTAACGTGGATTATTGAATAGTATAGATTATCAGCCACTTAAAAATATATTTATGCAAATATTTACAAAAGTTTATAGAAAATTTTACTGTGTTTAGACAGAGCGAAATTTTTCATAAGAATGGTAAACTACTATTTGTTTGGGCAATGGTATTTTTAACGTGATAAACTATCGTCTAATGAAACCTTTATCACTAATGTTGCAGAACAAGTTGTAAATGATATAAGTAATAATGCATGGTTATATGTCATTTTTATTTTAAAATGCATATAATTATTTTTAAAAGAATTCATTTATATTCAAGGCAATGTCATCAGAACAATTTCTCTTCGAAAGTAGAGTTCAGATTCTTACTCATTGAATCGTAGCTGAGAAAAAAATGTTTTTCAGAACTATTTCAATTATTGCTATGGGGTTCTGGGCTCTAAGCAAGTTTCTATCAACCCCCATCCCTTCATTCCCGTGTACGCAGCACTTACCGAACTTAATGATACTATTTTTGAACTAAGTGAAGTGTGCTTTTTAAATTCTAAGAACAATTTCCATCGATAACATTGCTTTGTTGTAATTGCATTTTAAAATAACTGTCAAATAAATTTAATTAGTAAACAGTTAATTCTCGCATTTCCTATAACTTCATACCTTAATATAATCTAACTACTATTGCATAAACGGATAGGCCAACGATGTGCTGAACTTGTTGCGCTTGGTGTATGCAAATCAGAAGAAAAAAGTTAGCTTAATTCAGGGGACGTGTCGCATTTACAAATATTCATACTTTTATGTTACTTTTTGCTTTAGGGGGGAAGGAGGTTATAATTTTTATATATTTATTTATTTAATAAAAATCAAAAGTACAAGTGATTATTTGTATTAATGACCTTTTTGTTACAGAATTTCATTTACTAAAGCTTAAACTGAAGGTCAGCATTTCGTTCACTTCAAAAGCAAGCACGAGCTACACAAACTTCAAGTGGTCAGTCAGTTCCTTTGATTAGTTTTTAATGATATTTAACGCAAAGGATGTCTCACCAAAGTACGTCGAGGGAAAAATTGTTAAATTAAGCCATCGCGAAGTATTTCAGGGTGCTGAAAATGTCTGATAATCGGTTCTAAGCATTCCAAAATTCCTGTTCGCAATGACACTCTTATTCTTTCTTCAAGTGATTTCTTTTTAGGTGTTCAAGACGACAAACAATTCAGCTCAGATGTTGCCTTGAAATTCTGCATCTGAAAATAATCAGTTCTTAACTACTGGAAACTATTTAATTCCAAAATATCGTAGATTTCCATGCACGGATGTTTAATAATTTTAATAGTCTGTTCCTGGTTGTCGCCAACTTCGAATTGTTCTTGGGCAATCACCGTCCATGAACAATGCGTGTCACCCAAAATGTTTTAACGATTCACCTATGACTCGCATATCACAAGGTCAACATCGGTATGATAGACAATATCACAAATTGTTTTTTGGTCAACGGATTGGAGTAAGTAACTTCAGGTTAAATTCCTGGTTTACACAAGTGCATTTAATTCCACAAGAAGACTTTTCTGAAAACACAAAAACTTATCTTCGGAATTTATACCTGATTGTCACCAATAGTCATCAGAAATGAATTCAAAAAACAGTATTTCATAAAACAAAATTTTTTAAAAATTATATTTTTACTTAAATAATGCATTCATTACTTTAAAGAATAGAATGGATCGATGCACAGAAGTATTTTCCTACTCAGACGAAAGGACTGGAAATTTTGCAATCTAAATACTTTCACAGGAATATTTAAATTAAAATCACGCAAACATAAAAAAAAAACAAAGCGAGTCAATAAGACAACCATATTGCTTTCAAAAAATAAAATAAAATAAAAAGGCCAGAGGAATCGATTCTTAATTTATATACTGTTTAATCTGCGCACTTCCCGATCCATGTCTAGACTCGAAAGTTTATTTAAAAAAAAAAACTAACTCAAAAATAAACAGCATAGCTCATGAAATTCCCATGAGAGCTTTTTATTTATGTTGCCCTTACTTTTGATATAGCATAAAAAAAAAACGCGATAACGTTTATTAAATCTAACACGCACGCTTCTTCCTCAGACGTCACATGACTTCAATTTGGAGTGTTACTGGAAATTTCACATTAAGTGCTAAAAAGTTAACAGTGGAATAATTAATTTCCTGTGCGCAAAGGAAAATACGCATGATACTTGTTTTTGCGACTGGGTTTAAAAATGAAATCGGAAGTGCATAAATAGTTAGCTGTTTAGTTAAATTATGTCATTGGCGTATTAAATGCTTAAAAATATTAAAAATGCAATTAAATAAATTTAATAATAAATTTTAACTATTTAATAGTATATGCTCATGGAATACAAAAACAGAAGCTAACAAGAAATAATCATTATAATTACGAATGCAAATGCAACAACTGAAACTGAGAATGATTTCAATAAACAACGTAAATGATTTATAACATATAAAAATAAATACAGCTCAAGAAATGGGTCTGCTGTTTATTAATTACACTCTCAGTAGAAATACATAGCTGCGGGAGCCTATTGGTCATGTTCACTGTCAGCGTTGTTTCCGTTGAGTAGTTGGTTCGAGTCCTGTTACCCCTAAAGAAACGCCGTGTAGAGGAGCTGATGCATGTTAAATCTGTTGAGGCTCCAAGTCCTTCCTTTGGCGGGACATGGAAGTTTGAAGAGGGATATGCCAGCTCAGGTGTCGCTCTCACCTTATGACAGAGGCTCAAAATTAAAAGGTTCCGTCGCCAATAGTCCATGTGTTACTTCTCAGTGCGACGTTAATAAACAATCACAATCTCAAAAGAAACATGAAGGCTATTGGCGGCGGGTCTCGCAATTTTGAATCTCGATCAAATGACGTAGGCAACACCTGAGCTGCAACCGACATTCTTAACTTCCACCTTAAGCAGTGTGAGGACTCAGCACCCAAAGAACTTTGTGAGAATCAGTCCCGCTACACGAAATTCTGACTTGAACCCACGAGTATGCGACGATGAAAACTTAGTTGCTGTGGTCGAAATTGTATATACAATGGAATCTTGCTTAACAAGAATAATTGGTTCTAGAATCTTACTCGTGATACGAAAGCTTTGTAAATCAAAACAGTTTTTCCTATATAAATTAAAATAAATTAAGATAATGTCTTCCATGCTGGAAAAAAGAATTATGCATAACATTATTCAAAGAAAAATCATATAGATGCACTGTTAAGGAACTATCTCTTTTCTTCTGTCGCAGAACGAACCAATTTAGAACGAGAATTAGATTTGCAGAAAATGAACAAATAAAAATTCTTATTAATTAATTTATAATTTATGGTACATACCAAGTTCCTTTTCACGAGAAGCTGTCTACAGCATTTGTTTTTGCTGAAGCTTTAAAGTTTGGTGGAAATGCGATACAGCATTACTATTCAATAAATTTGTAGCGTGCCGATTCTTTATTAGGATGATGCTTCTCAACGTACGAAGCTGCAGTTTTTTCCCATACTTTCACCATTTCTCTTATTGACCCACATATAAATTTGTTGCTTTGCTCTTACCTTCTACTTTGACAAACTGTCCACCACAACTTCTTGCTGTAAAACACAATGCAATTCTATAAGCTCTTAAGAGGGAGCTCTTGTCAGCATTCTTCCTCAAGCTCACCTATATCAATGTTACCCATCTCCAGCCACATAATCTTGGTCAATAGCAGAATCTTGTTGACAGCAGGCACTGAACACATACTAGGAAAAATGTTTGATCACAAGCGACACTAACTGCTACCGGAACGAGTTCTAATCACGGATTGATGAAGCAGGCGAATAACTCTGACTTCCTCTCTAATCGTCACTCGTTATACGAACCATAACAATTTTAAAGTAACTTTTCTTAAAAAATTTTTTACATTAATTCATTATGAAATTTTTAATTTAACTGAATATACTAATTTATTATATTTTAAATAAAATCTAGACATTAGACATTTTTATAAATAAGCGTCTTTTTAAATGTCATTGACAGCAGGAATTTTGTCAAGTTGGACATCGGTTGGAATTTTAAAGCCCAGCAGGCCTAGGTGCTCTATTTACACTTCTCGCATCGATCGTTTAAAAAGTTGTTTTGTCGTTATTTAAATTACTCATTATGAGAGATTCTCGTTTTATATATATATATATATATATATATATATATATATATATATATATATATATAAGAAAGGTGTATCTATAATACATAAAAATAAATACAAAGTTTTTGTGTTCGATTCCTGTCATATCTAGTTTTCCGTTTTCATCCTATCGACAATTAACTAAAATCAATCCTGAAGAAAAGCAACGAGATAACGCAAGAAGATGAATTAGATCAGTCAACGTAATATTAGACTTTCTCGATATATCTTTAGTGATTGTTCAGTCGTCACGACAGGTGGCACTGTTAGCGCTACACCTAAATATATATGTAACGTGAGTGAGTTGTAAGAAATAATGATAATAATAAAAGAGATCGGCAAAATTAGGTTATGTGATGGACTAGGCCCTAAAACTTCTTCAAAACGGAAAAATAGAGTGAAATAAAAATCTGTGTTCTCTTTATGAAACTGAATTATTCGATTTTATGTCATGGAGAAATTATTTGATTATTCGAGTATTAATTCCATAAACTAACACGGTTGAGTGACACAGTGTTGGCATTTTGTAAGACGATCATCGCAAGAGAGCCACAGGAAGATTTCCACACCAAGCCTCGATCGCTGTAGGTTGGCTTTTGACAATGATATATGTTTATCTTAATCTTGAAACTCAGTTAAATGGTGAGAAGCCTTTCAAGATGCACACCAGCTATGCAACGTTTAGATTGAAATCTGGACGGATTCAACAATAATAAGTTAACAAACTCCTTTACCGCTCTGACAGAAATCTATCTTGAACCCAAAATCTTCAATTGTTAGTAAATTTCTGAAGAATGTATCAAACAATTTTTTCTTCTAATGCAACATTGGTTATCAAGAGGTCTTATTCGTAATGTAATCAGTTTTGTGTGCTAATTTTTCGGTGAGCAAAAATCGTTCAAAGATGTCATGGCGTCGACGTTTTTACAGTAAAATGTTTCCGGAGTGCGACTTTTAGAATCTTCCTTAGAAGAAAACTCTCTCAAAACAAAATTTCAAAAATATAGATGGGAAATTTTTCTACCTACGAAGTTGTGCGAAGTTATTCTTATACGGAATTTTTTTCAGTGAACAAAACTCGTTCGAATACAAGCGATGACGTCATCGTTTTTAGAGTAAAATGTTTTTGGAATGCGGCTTTTAGAAGAAAATTCCCTCAAAATAAAGTTTCAAAAATATGGATAGGGAATAGAAAAATTTTCCAACCTGGAAAGGCATACGGAGTTATTTTTACACTAATATAGCCGCTCATTCATCAATTACTGTATTTTTCGAACCATAAAACGCATCTTCCTTATATAGAATAATCGATT
Source organism: Nephila pilipes (assembly GCA_019974015.1). Taxonomy (NCBI): domain Eukaryota; kingdom Metazoa; phylum Arthropoda; class Arachnida; order Araneae; family Nephilidae; genus Nephila; species Nephila pilipes. The sequence continues at coordinate 260,380 of BMAW01122524.1, read as the reverse complement.
TAAAATTGAAGTGGGTCTTATGATCCGTAGTTAAATTATAAAATACGTATCTTTATAACGTAGTCCAATCTTTTCTCCCTCTTTAAAAGATGAAATAATAAATTTACTAGACTTAATAGAATATTCTTTTCTAAAAATCGTCCCATAAATTGGGGTGCTTCTTATGGTCCGGAAAATATGGTATCTTATATGACAGTACTTGAGAATAGTGAATTAAATATATTGAGAGATGTACCTCTTTTTAAAATTTTTTAAATGTTATGCATATTAATTTCAATCTTCTATTTAGTAAAAGTACAAGTTAAGGTAAATAATATGTTTCAGGATATTAAATTATACAAATCGAAGTACATCCTAATCACATAAAATTTTTAATTGATGTTGTGTAAATTCAGATTACACCAAAAAAATATATCAAAAAAGATATGAATTACTCATTAGAATTCTAAATGTCCGTGCGACTCAATGTACTTCAGGAAATAATATCATACTTTGGGAGAATCAAAAGTGAACAAAAATTATAATGAAAATAACAAGATTCCTTTTATACACTCAATATTATATTCGAACAAACTAGAATTTTTCAAATTTAAGGGAAGTTTAGTTTTAGTTTAGTTTTTTATTAACGTCGCACTAGAAGCAACACGAGGGCTATTGGCGACGGACCTCGTAATTTTGAACCACGGTCAAGTGACGAGGACGACACCTGAGCTGGCACCCCCTCTCCTAACATCCACACCACGCCAACGGGAGGACTTTGGGCCCCGAACAGATTTAACGTGCATCAACCCCGGCTACATGGCGGGTCTTTGGCGGCCAAGGATCGAACCCGCTACTGAACGAAAACCGCCGGCCGCTAGTCCACGACCTTGACCACTAGGCTACCGCGGCCATTTAAATTTAAGGGAAATAAAGATAAGAAAAAGCTTAAATTTTCCCCACGGAAAATAATTGTATATTCATTGTAATAACATTAAAATAATATGAGTTAACTTTTTCAGTGGCTTTAGGTTTATTAAGAAAGTTACTTGTTAGAAAATTGAAGAAATTATTAAAACAGAACAAAATATTGACATAAAATAATCCCTGTTTTGTCAACAAGATGATTATATATCTAAGCAAATGATAAAAAAAATTCTGTTACTGCAGGAAACTACGTCAAATGAACAGATATATCACTATGGGTAAAATAATTGCGTTATAGCAAACTTCGGACATTTTGACAGACCAGACAGTGCAAAAAGAAGGGAAAGCTTTACACTTGAGGAACAAAAATATAATAGTAGATTATCATAGTTCATAACGTCCAATAGACTTTCGTAGGCTTTAAGTTTACACGCTCCCTCTCACTAGTAAAACACCCTCAGAAAAAAAGAACATAATGCTCTTCCTTTGACGAAACGCTTTTATCCTCCGCCAAAGTGATGTATTTAGTTATTGATTTTAAGCAACCACTAACTGCTATTTGTGTGCCTCAAGTACGATATTAATAAAACTAAACCAAATCAAGGTTGTAGCTGGGGTAGTTGGGATCAACACTGCACACTGAATTTTTTTAATAATTAGTGATAGCCATACATTGATCCAGCTGAAAAGATCCCTCACTATTTGGAATCTCTTCAGTTATTATGTTTATTTTTTTTTATTATTAAATCAAATGGTTGTTTCATAAATGACCAACCCGAAATTTCGAGGTAGTTTTCACATTTTGTTGCTCTTTATTTGTATATATTATTTAACTGTAAAGCGCCATTTTTTTAGCTCAATAAAATTTAATAAACATGGATAATAAACAGATGTTTTTTCCCTTTATTTCACAGATTCTCGCTAAAGCAAAAAAAAAAAGTGAACTTAGAATGTGTTCTTAAAAATCAAAAAGTTATTTAGTAAATGACCAACCCAGAATTATACGATATATTCCTTACTGTAGATCATTCTTCACATACTTTACATAACTGATATTTAACTGAAAATGAAAGTTTAATTTAGTTAACACTAATGATTAATTGAGATATTTTCTCTGCATCATAGTTTCCCGTCAAAGACAAAGACAAAAAACACGTGACTCTGTGTTTTTATTACATCAAATGATTGTGTAATAAATGACCAATCCAAAATGACATTATGCATTTCACACTATTTATCATTAGTTACTTATATATAGCAGTCAATTGACATTTAACCCAATAAAATTTAATAAACATGGGTAATGCATAAATATATTTTTTTCTACATCAAAGATTCCCGCCTAAGCAGCAAAAAAATAGTCAATCAGTAAGAAATCATCGGGGGTCTGAGTTTTGTTATTTGTGGGCTAAAAAATCATCCAGACTGCGTGTGTACCCTCTAACCAAACAGCCGCTGGAGACGAAAAGAAAAGATTGCGGTTGCAATTGCTCGGAAGGCTTTCAATTTGCAAAGCATCCATTATCGACGAGACGAAACCTGAAAGGAACGCCGGTAAAAAAAAGAAAAGTAGATTTCTTCTAACAGTGGGAAAGACCAAACCGAAAGAAGATAATTGATAAAACTTTTTTTTTTTTTTTTTGCTTCTTGTACTGGTATCTGAATCGAGGCGTCAGCTAAAATGTGAATTATACGCCAACTTTAATTGCGGCCGCGGTAGCCTAGTGGTCATGGTCGCGGACTCGCAGTCGGCGGTTTTCGTCGAGTCGTAGGTTCGAGCGTTGCTGCCACTGAAGACCCGCCGTGTAGCCGAGGCTGATGCACGTTAAATCTGTCGAGGCTCAAAGTCCGCTCATAGCGTGGTGTGGAAGTTAGGAGAGAGGGGTGCCAGCTCAGGTGTAGTCCTCGTCACTTGACAAAAGCTCAAAATTACGAGGTCCATCGCCAACAGCCCTGGTGTTTTTTCTTGTGCAACGTTAATAAAACCAATCAAAACAAACAGAGGCCCAAAGTTCTCCCTTTGGTGTGGTGGGGAAGTTAGGAGAGGGGATGCCAGGCTCAGGTGTCGTCCCCGTCAATTGACTTCCTCGAAGTTGTGAGGTTCGTCGCCAACAGCTCTCATGTTGCTCTTCGTGCCACATTAATAAAACCAACCAACCAACCTTTCTTTTATAAACAAGAACTAACAGAGGCCCAAAGGTCTCCCTTTGGAGTGGTGGGGGAAAGGAGATGCCTGGCTCAGGTGGCTTCCCCGTCAATTGATTTCCTCAAAGTTGTGAGGTTCGTCGCCAACAGCTCTCATGTTGCTCTTCGTGCCACATTAATAAAACCAACCAATCAACTTTTCTTTTATAAACAAGAAGAATTATATCAAATACGATGCTTTTTTAAAAGAAATCTTATTTTGTTTATTTTTCTGTTTATTATTAATAAATGTGAATAAAGAGAAAGGAGATCATAATTTCTTGATTAAATACGAAAAAACATTTTCAAAGGAAAACAAATAATCGTTTCGACGAAATGGAGTCTGGATCATTTAAACTTCCAACATCCGACACGATACATAATAGAGAGGAGATGAGTATCTTTGAGGAAAGTAATAATCGGAATCGGTTTCAGGATGAAGCGTTGCCATGGTTACCAGTAAGACATAAACTGACGTACGGTCTGGAAGCACTTATTAAAAAAACATGCAGTTGTGTTCCGACATTCGATGCGGATCATAACTTTCCGTAACCACAGAGCGTTTCAAATTGGAGATATTGCACAATGTCTAAAAGTATTGAAACACACAAAATCTCATTAACAATTACTACTTATCAACATTTTTATAAATAATCAGATCTGGTTTTTAGGTGTATAAAATCGTTCTAAAATGTCAGTTAGAAATTTTTGAAGCATAATTCCATTTTAGAATAATTGATGACGAATACAGCAAACTTTAATGAAGGTAATACATCATATTGAAATATTTTTAAATTAGTTTAAATATTGAACTTTCATAAGTCATAGTCTATATCAAATGAAAAGTATTATAGTATATTCCTTGAAAAGTCATCTACTTTAACTTAATCCATAATCCAAAAAGTAATATTAACATGATTTTCTTTCATACTTTTTTAAACCTCTTTAATTGAAATTTGAAAGAAAAGGAAAACATCATTATCTTGAAAACATTATTTAATTTCATACCTATACATTTTAGCTACTCAGATTATACTAGCAATTCATTTATAATCAATATTTCTGAGAATAAATATTTGACTAGTTAAAAAAGACTAAATAAATTTGTATTTATACATGTATTTTAATGGAAAGCATAAATAATAAAGAATATGTTACACATCAGTGAAAAAATTATGCTCTTCTGAAATGGAGTTCACACGCAATGCGTTTCGCTGTAAGTGGAAAGTGATGACAAATTCCAATTTATTTTAGCTTTAATATCTGCACGTTTGAGTATGAACACAATTTATTTTTATGAATTTAATGCAATTTGATATATTTTTGTATATATTTGTGTATTGTGAACAAATCGGTGATATAAAATTAACAACTAGGACAACTAGATCTAATATATTCTTGAAATTTGTAAGCGAAATACAATATTTCTTTACAAATTCTAAATAAAACTAAAAATCACATTTAAAAGTATTTCAACACTAATATTTACAACAGTTAAAAATATGTTATTTATATAAAATTTAAATGGAAAAAAAAAAAAAAAAAAAAAAACATTCCTTTGCATCGCTTTAAAATTGTTTAATGGCTTAGAATTTATCCACAAAAACTTAAAAAGAAAAAATAAATTCTTACGGCAAATTTCAACATAAAAACTATTATAAAAATCCCTCATGTTAATTCTTTTCTCGAATGAAAGGTGTTGTTCTGAGAGAATGAAAAGCATTTCCTCAAGAAGCATAATTGAGAATCTTTTCAATCTTATTCAATTCAAAAACGTTTAAGAAAGACAGATTTCATCAAAAAACCCACCGGTAATTTTATTTTGTGCTGCCATCTATGTTCACCTATTTGTACCACAGATCAAAAAGCCAAACAACATGCAAAGTGTCAAAAACGACAACAATAAGCCGTCATCAAAAACGATCAATATCATAACAACTAATCCCGAGTTTATTTTTTATTTCAACCTTCGTAAAACGTTATTAGTCGGCTTTTATTTTGTGAACACCGATCGATTTGTGCGCAGTCGTCAAGTCCCACGAAAAAACTCCTTGGTTTATTTATTTTTTAATAATGATGAAAAGGGGAAGCCGAACGAATCAGTGAAAGCGCGCGGAGAAGGTGTCACGATAAAGCGTGGTCAATGTTTTGTTGGCGATGAAAAGGAGGCCTATTACGGATTCCAGTCAGGCAGCTATCCCATCAAACAGCGTGAAGACTCATCATGGGAAAGCAACGACACTAGCGTTCTCTGGCGCTCAAACGCTCAGAGAATCACACTGGAAAGGGGACTAACCACAAAGTGCGCTAGAGTTAATCTGAACCACTTAATTGAAGGAGATTTTGGGAGAACCATGCATACACACATTGAATCGGTCCAACTAAAGTGAGAGAACAAATACCAAACTTTGAAATCTTTTTCAGGCGGAAAATCTCCTCTATGTTTATATAATATTCTGAACATTATTAAAGCAACAAATTTTTTTATGCCACTTATTTCTGTTTTAATCGATATATTTTTTCTGAACGCGAGATGCAACATTTTCCATGTGGCAGCTGCAGCCTAGTGATCAAGGTCACACACTTGCGGCCGGGGTTAATTCAGTCGAGTCGAGATACCACTAAAGACGCGCCGTTTGGCACATTAAATCTGTCGAGGCTACAAGTCTTCTCGTTGGCGTGGTGTGGAAATTTGGAGAGGAAGGCGCTACTTCAGGTGTCGTCTTCGTCACTTGACCGAGGAAGAAAGAAATCTGTCGCCAATAGCCTTCGTGTTACTTTTAAATGCGATGCTTATAAAACAAACAGTCAATCATAGTAACGTATTTCGCTTCCTTTATTTTAATAATAACCCTTTTAGCAAGGGCAAAAATGTTAAAATAATTTAACATTGAATTTTCTTTTATTTTATCAATACACCTTCAATATTGATTTCTTAGTGATTATATTATTGTTTAATTTTGTATAAATGTCCTCACTCTTCTTATGTAGTCACTTTTTTTTATTTATTTATTACATAAAATTAGATTAGAAATGTAAGTTAGTAATAAGAATTCTTTTTCAAAAATAAAACTACGCGTCCTGGAGGTTTTTAATATTTTCACACCATTATTTTTTTGCAACACACACACACAAAAAAAAAAAGATTACCTATCCTTTCTTTAACGTACGAAGTGAAAAAATTTGCATTGCATTCAAGTGCACGCAAAAGCAAACTTTATAATTAACGTATCTATTGAATTTATTTATAAATTTTAGACTAATTACTGAAACATCTAGCCCCAATGACTTGTTTCTTCCTACGAACGCCAGAGCCGTAATGTGTACTTACGTATTGAACTAGCGACATGAGCGTGTGGACGGTATCGTGGCTCTCAATGATATTTAAAAAAAATTCATGTAGAATAGGGAAACGCTTACTATTATCACACATACATACGTAAATAGCTGTTAAAGTGTGAAAAATAAACTTTTATTGTTATATTAATCATATTATATTATACAGTCTACTTACTTAATCACTATTACATCTGAATTATCGCTCACTCGGCGTGATGTTATCGCCAGTTTGGAGGAAGTGAATGATTTTCCAGATGATTTATATTTTAGAAATTCTTCAGTTTCTTATGAATGTCAGGTAAAACTAACATCCAATATGAAAGAAAAAGATAAAAAAAAATTTCCTAACAATACAGCTCATATGCGACAAAATAGTAGTTAACAGGGATCTTAAAAATATCTAGGCGTATCATTTATTTAAGGGAAAACACTGAAATGCATATTAGTCTATTATTTTGAGGTAACACTAATTCAAAAATTCCTGTTGATTTGTAACCTATTATTTTCTTTTTTTACAAGATATTAATACAATTTTCTTATTTCCTAGACTAATCATGAACAGTCGCCATTAGAGATGAAGATAGAAAGAGCAACCTGTTCTTTTGAACTAACTAGTTCGTATTAAAAGTGAGAGAACGCCAGAGTTGATGGTCTACCAGAATCTGTTCTTCCGAACTATTTCCACTTGCTCACAGACAACGTGGGAAAATGTTTTGCAATAAGATCGGCACGGAATAGGAAAAAAGTCAAAATGAAATTACTCGAAACAAGATCAAACTTAGATTGTTTTTCCTCAAATGCATGTATAATATTACCAAATGTGTGTGTATGTAGTGTTTCTATAACGTTAAATTAATTGGAATACATTTTAGGTTTTGTTCGAGGAATATAAAGAACAAGCGAACCCAAGAACGTGTTGAAGAACGGTTCTTTAAAACTGAGCGAAAACAGGAATACGATCCCTACCCGACATTAAGAATTTTGAGCAGAATTTCGTTGTTTTATCAAGGTAGGAATTCATAATCTTTATGAGTTAAAGTCAAAAATGAATCCAAAATTACGCCTATCTCAAGGGAACACATTATGATCGACAAAAAAAAAGAAAAAGAAATCATGTAACCACAAAAGAAAGAAAAAAAATATTTATCCTATGAAAAACTCTTAATTTTAATCGCGACAGAAAAAAAGAATGGCATAATTAAAAAAAAAAAAAATGATTTAGAACGAGTCCATAAGGCAATGGATAAAAAGCGTTAATATATTACAATTAAATTACAAAAAGTACCAGAATTAAAATTTTCTTGGGTTTTAAAATAACCACTCAGTTCTTTCAACTGAATCTAAAGCTCCGAAAAAATAATTGTTTGCAATTTTTTTTCTTTGCTAATTTAACAATTTTGCAATCAATATGAAAAACATAATGGTCTCAAGAAAATGGTAATTACAAAGAAGCTGTATCACAATTTAAACAAACATAATGCTGAGGAAGAACGCGGCAATATTAGAATCCACTCAGATGAGTCCCATTTGCCAGGTGTATCAAAAATTGAGTAGTATGTTATTACTACTCCGGCTCAGAAACTAACTGGCATTATTTTTGAGAGAAAATAATTTCAAATCACATCCAATCCACTTTCTAAACATCATTGTGTTCCTACTTGGAACACAAATAAATTGATTTTTTCCGATAATGATCCATTTCCATTAAGTAGATGGAGGACAAACAAAGAGACCACCAGAAGCATAACGCATCAGGTAATTATTTTAGTTTGGACAAGTTCAGGATCTTTCCTTGAGGACTCGCCCTCCCGTCTTCTGAGATGCCTTAGTGGGAGAGACTGGAAGGAGACCCCACACGTGGACGCAGATCGTGGTGTCACGAGGGTGCCTTCATGATATCGGAAGCTGCATGATCGAGACCCTAGAGGTCGAAATGATGACCTTCCTAATGGATGACCTAGCCACCAAGGTCAGAAGAGGCTTCTTTCATCTACCTACTTTTCTCTGAGATTTCCAATCATTAACAAGTCTTCATGAAAACATAAGCACCTACAATGAATTATAACATCTAGTAGGATTTTAGGAGATGAATGGAAAGGATATCGGAGAAATTTTAAAAGAATAGAAATCAATATTGTGCATGTTAATTTAAAATACTTTAGTTTTGTTTCTGTCGATTAATGTCGCATTGAACATATCTTTTTGAATTTTTACAAGAAATATAGGGTAGGTTCCGAAAACGACATTGAACAACTTTTTAAAAACAAATTGTTTTGTAAATGTGTGTGTGTGCAAGGCGTTGCGGATGTAAACAGATTTCGCAACGAAAGAGACTCTTTTCTTTGCAACGCATTCGAGAGATTATTTCATTTCAATTTATTATGTTGCGTGATCTATAACAAAAGTCTCTTTGTTGGCTAATAATGGCAAATCAATAATAAGATCGTTTAACTTCAAAACATTCCAAGAATGAAGCCAAATTAAAAAGAACTTGTTTTGAAAATCTTGAGGTAAAATAGCTGCCTCACAATGTCTTAAAATTCTGAATAATTTTATTCATTTGCAATCATTTCTTGATTCCTGGTTATATATGGTAATATATCAGTCGATTGGTATCTAAAATACTTAATTTTTACACATATTTTATTATAATCAGATAAAAAAAAAGTTTAGGAGAGATAAATTATGGTTTATTTTTGAAAATTAAGTTCATTACTGGTGTAAACAAGCATCAAACATATACGCATTAACACGATAAAATTTTGAAAAGTGGTCATCTATCCCCTTTTGTAATTGATTAAAGCAATAGCCCTTTTGATGACTAATAAGAATGTCATTCAAGAAAATAAATCGACATCGCACCATCCTAATTTTCTTCTAACCAAGTCACCTAGAACCTGAGTTTCATCACTTGCGGGAACTTCTGTTAGAAACAAATAACCCATACATAAAATGCAATAAATAATAGTATTTTATGCCTCTGTTTGAAGGATTAAATGGACTTTTTTATTATTAATTTTATTTATTTTTTTAATTTTAAACGTTTTAAATCGATTCAAAGTAACAGATTTGGAAGAAAAATTCCCTAACACTGCGGGCCTCCAACAAGAGGACAAGCACTGTACAAACTCAACACCAGCAGAAAGCATTTCTACCTTCATTCACCCTAGAAACTTAATTCCTATCTCTGATTCATAATGGTTTGAAATTAACCGAAATTCGTATGAAATTTAAACTTAATTCCTTTTATGTAATGGTATAACCACGAGCAATTCATTTTATTACAGTAATTATTGCGAAGAAGTATGAAATGCTTTTAAAAAAAATCCGTGATTTACAAGGCCTTCACTTTCCAAAACAATGTTTAGATTTTAGTTCAATTAATATTACATTACAGTGCATAATGATTCAACGAAGATGGACTATTTTAGATTGAACCATGATTTGGTAGACCACATTATTGTCTACCAGCTTATTGTTCCTTATCATATAAACTATATTACTTATTAAGCCCTAATCAAATTTATCTATGAACCAAGATCATATATTGTGGGAGCCAGATTTGGTCTCTTTGTGCTTACCGTTCGGAGGCAACCTAATTCAGAATTCGTCTGTCAATGAATTTGATCGATTGATTGTTTTATTAACATTGCAGAAGCAACACGAGGGTTATTGGCAGAATGCCCAAGGGGGAAACGAGCTCATCCAAAGGATTAAAAGCTGTAAACCGGAACTGCTCCCCAGGAGAAAACTAACCCCACCCTCAGCATTTATTGGAGAAAAGATCTTTTTACAGCAATACAGGGTAAGATATAACAGTACATGTTGGAACAAGAAACATAAGATATTACCTAATTTCGAAATTCAAAAGAAAACCATGGCTTACAATATGTTTATTGAGTGTGACGTCATAGTTCTTATACTTCTCATTTTTCTTCCTTTCTACTTTTTTTAGGAGGAATGCATATCAACCTGTATTCCATCGATGTCATTAGCTCCTGCCTGCTAACAACGGATATTGACAACGGATATATGGTTGCTAATGAAAGCTACTTGCTTATAAGCAAGCAATAAAAATCTAAATTATTAGCACATCTGAAACGAATTTTTTAACATCCTTATAATTAGCATACACTTTATTATTTAATAAACCTATCTCAAATTTAATTGTCTACACAATTCTAGTCATTCAAGTAGCAGAGGAAATGAATAAACAAAATTTACTAACAAAGCTTTCCAAACAAACCAAGAGTATCTATCCTCATTTAAAGCTATGTGTGTGTTGCTGTTATGACATAAAGTCAAAAAATCCTTAAGTCTGTTTAAATTTAAGAAGCTTTTGGGTGTATTAACTGAAAAAGTTGAACAACATAAAAAAGTTTTTCTTTCAAATTTCAACAATCTTTTTTATTTTCGCATTTATTATTTTTGTCTCATGTACACTTCCTTTCAATTCATAGCAAAATTAACGCTGCAAGACAAAAGAATATAGTACAGGGGCAGATATAAATGAAGAATATTGCTAGATTTAGAATTTAAAAGTTCGTTTATATGCTATTAGAGCAGACATTAAGAAGGAACAAAAATTCTCGAGAAATACAAAACAAGGCGATCGCGATTCTCACGAATCGGCATTTTTGCCGTGTTCTATAACCTATATAACTCTAGATTCTTTATCAATTCTCTCTCTCTCTCTTTATATATATATATATATATATATAGGATTTTCCAACTAATTATCAAAGTATTAATTGTATTATCAAATATAATATGAAATCAGTTCCTCAGTTTCTCGATAGATGGTACCACGAATCGGAGCCAAGTGATAGCTCACGCAGCGCCCCCTATTCCTGAACAAAACTGAGAAACGTTTAGTTCTCGCACTCTCTTCTTCTCCGCCTTCTCCCGATGTAGCTGAATTCCGAACACCAGCACGCGTTCTAACACCCATCGCTGATAGCCGATATGCGATAAAGTTGAGTAGCCATCTATCTTTCTCGAAGAAACTAGTTATTCAAAATATGTCAACTTGTACATAGCTATTTTTGTAGATATTTTCCCATCGTCTAATAAACGAAGTAAACTAATTAAAACCTCATCATCCCACTGGTAACCCCGCCCCCCTCGACACCGAAGCACCAGGAGGTGTCTTGCAAAATGGATACCTTCCTACATATATTTCAGACATTCAAGGTTTATAATTCAAAAGTTTCTTCTATATCTGAAATTTTAATTTTGTTCGTGCAATCTTCTAAAGTATTAAAAATATTGTGACGAATGAACGGAGCTAGCCTGAATTACATAGCAATCCAAAGAAGAAATGCAAAAGACAATTTTATTTTGTATATTTCACTTCGTGGATTGGACCTACAAATTTTTCAAAATTAAATAATGTCAGAAAAATCTGCAACTTAGTAAATCCGATACACCCAAACGATTGTTGAAAAACACGTCATTCAATTATTTTAAATATTCTTTACAATTATTGTAATTATTATTTATTATTTTTAATAATTAACGCTCTGATTTCTAAACAATCTAAAGGAATAAGGTAACTAAAAAATAAGGTACACACATATTTTAATCCAGGGGAATTTTAAATAATTCGATAGAATGTCATCTGTAACACACGTGAAAACAAGAAATATTTTTGTGCAACATTCTAGAGCCAGATGGGGAACGAAGAAGAAAACTGTTTCCTGAAAGATTTTTGAGAAAAAATAATCCTAATTAATGCGAAGAGAAAAGTACACAAAAAATTAGCAGCAAATTTTTTTTTGCAGTGAAAGGTGAATTGTTTCATCCAAATTATCAAAAGTATTGTAAGACTTGGAACTTCGACCACATTAATCGTGTATCAGACCCTAAACACAGTGTCAGGTTCGAATCCACAACTCGAAGAAAACAACGCCAGGTGCATGTCCGTGAAAGTGACCACAAAGTTACCGCGACCACATTATTTTTCTGAAATGCGGTTTATTAATTCGAACAATATCTGAATCCATATACTGTGCAATAACCATCATGTTCACCAAGTACCACTTCTTATGATGCTGGATGAATTTTAGTGGAACGAACCCCCCCCCCCCCTCAGAGCAAAGCCATTATTTAACAAGGAAATCAGATCCAATTTCTTAAATCAAAAGCAATAAGACAATAATTACCATAATACAGAATGTATATGAAAGAGTATCTCACTTTTAAGAGATATAATTACAAAAATGTGGGAGTTACAACTTTTCGGACAATTTAAGTTAAAAAAGACACTTTAAAGCTTATAAAATAATTATTTTACATGACCACACGAACAGAAACAAGAACGATATCCAGTCAATTGTAGAACTCATCCCACACTTTTTTAATCACATTCGCTATTACAGTTCGAATGGCTGCAGTAATCACGTGTTAAGTTCTACAGTTTTTGCCAGCTGTGGCATAAGAAATATTTGATCTTTTAATTAGCCGCAAAGAAAAATTCGATGGGAATTAAATCAGTGCTCTTTAGAGACCACTGATTAAGAACTATAACTATAGGCACTCAAATTATAACAGCGAGTGTGATTAAAAAAGTGTGGGGGGAGTTCTATAATCGACTATATACGAGTATCATTTTCTGTTGGTGGTCATGAAAAGCATTAATAATTTTACAAACTTTAAAGTTTTGCTTTTAATTTGATATGTCCGAAAAGGTTATAAATTATTTAATTTTGTAATAGTACCAAAGTTAGTTATTCTTTATAATTAATACATACTTTAATGCATATTCTTTATATATATATTTGTATGTCTGAATGTATATTCATACACACATGTCCGCACGCACACGCACATGTATATGAAAGTGTAGATTGAATTTTTTAAATTTTAAAATGAGTTTAAAGATTAATGACTAAATAAAAATGCAATTTTCAACATTCATGGTTAGAATGAGAACACTGTTTATTTATTTGGATGAGAGTGAGAAACAACAAATATACATATTTAAAATGGATAGGGCAAGAGACGTAGCTCCGCCGTCTCAGTTACATTGAAAGGAAGCGAATATCTTCTTGCCTTCAAATTTATAGTTAGGATTTCTCCATATCACGTGGTATAAGATGAAGGAATTTCGATGGCGTCTATCAGTCTAGCAGGAATATTATTATTTCCTACAGATTTATGACTATGTGAAAGTTAATTCAATAGGTTTCAAAAGCACGAGATCCAATAAATAAAAGGATAATTTGGGATTGGATCAGAAAATAGGAATGAACACTTTACTTTTGAGTTACAAAATAAGAAAAAGAAAATTAAATTAGTTTCCTGCGAGATCATCACACTCACACACAACACTGGAGGTATTGATGATGGGCCCCGTACTTTTGAAACTTGTTGAATCAACGAAGACGACACATAATCTAACACCTCCCTGCCCCAGCCTCCACATCTCGCCAAAGGGAGGACTTGGGATCTAGAGAGATTTAACGTTCATCAACCCCGGCTACTCTACCCGGCGGTTCTTCAATGGCGTTACGTCACTTTTCTGCCTTAAACTGTTGCAATATTACTGTATTAATGAATCAGGAAATATCCTGCAAAGGAAGTACTTAATTTTGAAAGTCAATCATAAAATAAATTGAAATAATTATTTATTATGTAAAATATCGATGAAATATCATTTCACGTTTGAAAACACAATGAAACATTTTTTTTATATGCACGTAAGAATCACAATGAATTAAAATTATTCAATTTTTCATAAAAAAGTTATAAATAACCGAATAGAAACTACTCACCATAACATTTATAAGAAGTAAAAAGTTAATTGATTGGATTTATCACAGAATCAGTAAGAAATTAGCAATTCCTAAAAGGAAATCAAACGAAGTGACAGACGAAACAAATAAGTTTTAAATGTCGAAAAGCTATTCTGGAAACAGCTAATAAAACTAAAATTGATTTAGAAAACTGCACCGAATAACAATAAAAATAAATAAACAAGTATCTTTCTTTCGTAAAAACATATCTGCTTGTTTATTGTACCTCGAAGTTTTGCAATATAACCCAGCCGAAAGAAAGTAGTTTTCTTCCCAGACGAAATTCTATCAGAGCATCAAAAGCAAATGTCTGTCTGGATCTGGCTTATTCTTTTTTCGTTCAGAGAAAGTATTAATCTTGTATCTAGGAAAGAGACATGCCCCATCTAATTGAGGTATAAGGAAAAGGGAAGGTGAAAACCCAGTAACAATGTTTACTTGGTGGATGTTCGGAGACAAAAAATTGAGAAACGGTTCTAAGAAATACAAAAGATCTCTTTATTCGAGGTATTACTGTTGCATGCGATATTGAAGCTACAAGAAACCTTGTTAGCAGTCGATTATGTTGGTGGAAAATGATTGAAAAAGTTGTTGAATTCGATGAATTGTAGACTGATGCTCTAATGGTAATAATAAGTTAATTTGATTGTTTATTAACATCACACAAAGAAGCATCACAAAAGCTATTGGCGACGGACTTCGTTATTTTGATTCTCGGTTAAGTGATAAGGATGACATATCAGCAGGCACAAGCATCTCCTAACTTCCCCACCACGCCAACCTTGATTAGATCTAACATACAAGCGTTCCGGTACATGGAGGGTCTTTAATAGCATCATTGCTCGAACCCACAACTCAATGAAAACAAACCTTTACAATGACCACTAGGCCACCGTAGCCACTTAAGAGGCACAATGAATCACGGACCTGTTGCACTGTTCTATTCTGATTGAACGGGGTTGTCTAATTAGTAAAGCAGCAGTCTAGGGGTTGATTGATCAAAGGTTCAAGATTGACTAATTTTCCCTGAAGACAACCAAAATAAATGAGTTTGTTGATCTTGCAAACAGAGACCTTCAACATTCTTGTGATTGTGATTGTTTAATAACGTCTCATTGAAAAGCAACACGAAGGCTATTGGCGACAGACCCAGTCATTTTTAAACTCATTTAAGTGAAGAGGTCGACACCTGAGTTAGCACCTTCCTCTCCAAACTTCCATACCCTGACGTGGGAAGATTTTAAACCTCAATAGTTTAACGCGCATAAGCCCAGCTACACTATAGGTCTTTAGTGGCATCAGGGCTTGATCCCACGAATCAACAAAAAGAACGCTGGACGCGAGTCCGCAACAATGACCACTAGGCTTCTGCGGCCTCTTTATTATTCTTACTTAGTGTATAAGATAGGTGAACGACATATCATCAGAAGAGATCACTATCGTTGCTTTGATACATTTCATAATGATTAAGTAAATCAACAATTACTCATTATATAGCTCTAGAGCATCTTAGGAAATTAGGATTATTTGAAATTTTGTAAGATCTAAGTTATTCCATTTTTCAAATATATTTTCTTGAATCTGAAATCGCGTGAGCTTTAATATTACATGTTGACGATACTAAACTGCTTCCCAGTTTGAAGAAATACAGATAATAAGTATTTGTTTTATTTTAAACAGAATTCACGTTCCTTCTAAGTTACAAAAAATATAATTATCCTAGCGCCGCGATTATTGTTTGATGGAAATTATTCTTACATATTTATTCTTCAGCAATACCCGAAGTAAAGTGCGATTATGAAAAAATGCACCAGTATGTTAAAATAATAAAAAATGCAGTTTTGTATATGCATTACAAAATACTAAAATAATTTTACACGAAATAATCCAAATTTTCGAGAAAAAAGATCTGATTGATTGACTGTTTATTAATGTCGCACTTAGAAGCAATACGACGACTGTTGGTGATGCACCTAATAATTTTGAATCTCAGTGAAGAGAAAAGTACAGTACCTGAACTGGTACCAACCTCTCCTAATTTCCATACCGCTCCATCGAGTTGACTTGGAGTAACATCAGGGTTCAAACCATGACAAACTCGACAAAAAGAAAGCCGACGGCGAGTTCGCGACCATGACACCTAGACTACCGCGACTACAATAAAAGATCTAGTTTACCATATTACAAATGAAACATTAAAAAATGTGCATACATAGCAGTTCTGGAAGTAGCATAAAACCAAGTGCTCGTTCTAAAACGGATTATTTTTAGATTCATAAATCACGAATTAAAAAAAAAAACATTATTATATGAAAAGAAACAAATCTGCATGAATGTATATTAGAAATACTGTAAAAAATGAACTTTTCAAAAAGTATACATGCATTACATGTATACATGTTTGAAATTATAACCAGAAATTACATTTTCCTAGAATTTGGTGCTATATTTTATATATTATTTCATGAACTTATGCAACAATGAAAGAAAGTTTAAATAAAATGGTAATACATTTATTTCTTAGAAAAAAAATAAATACATCCCAAAAGAATGTTCATGCTCTACACACGTTTTAAATTAAATAAATGAAACCTAAATAAAACGCTTTATCGCGAATAAATGCCCAGAAATTAGAATTTCTTAATGAAAGTATTTCGACAGACGCTTTTTTGTGAAGAAGTAAATATTATCGTGAGGAAATTAAAGACGGATTCGATTAATATTACACTTTTAAGTATTCAAATTTAAAAGCAAAAACTAATTTACTGCGATATAATGCAAGAGTCGCAGACGTATTGATTTGCGTAATACATTTGTTTATCATTTCTGATTCATTTATGCGTCTAATCGTCTTTTAAATTATATTACGTTAATTGTGATGTCCAATCATTTCTCCTCCGCAATTTCATCTTTAATGATCATGTATAAGCTAATGTTTAATTAATATTATTTAAACAGGTTATCAATTAAATCATGGAAAGTTAAATCATTAAAAAATATTTCACAAGCTTTATTTTAAAAATGAAGGAAGAAAATACTATCAAATTCCTTCATTCGCTCTTTAAAGTACCATTGATTTATTTTACGAATAATCAGTAATACTTTGATCACTAAATGTGTATAGGGACTTCACACAACACTCAATGTAATGATATCTTTAATAAACATGTTTCTTAAGTGTACTTTCTTTAATAAATTTTCCGTCCTATACATTTAAAGTCAATAATGAGAAGTGAATAAAGCTCTTTTTATAATAACAATTAATCCCTATGTTACAAATTATGCCCCTATATTTGAATTTTTTCCTATTCTATGGTATGTTAGAGAAATGTTATATTCTTAATACCGGGTGGTTATAATTAAAGTTAAACTATTCAGATGCCTGTAGAACCTGTTCTACTTATCGGATTTTGATGAAACTTGGAATATATGCTATATGGACCAAGAAGAAAAACTTTCTGCAATAAAAAATAGTACAAATTTTGACCACCAGGTGGCTTTTATCGAATATTCCTTATGCAGATCCGTAAAACCTCTATATAAACTTGCAATCATAGTCAAAGAATCATTCAGCGTACGTTTGTCATCGTTAATCATGTCCTTACGAAAAAAAAGATCAAGCTTTATTGGTAAAACTGTTTTATCAGAATGGCAGCAACCACTTAGCTGCTCTGCGTGAATATCTTCGTTTAAAGGATCTGCGAAAAGGCCCATATCGAGGATTGGTTTGAGGAAGATGATCATGAAATTTGAAGAGACTGGAGATTTGGGTGTGCTGCCCG
Source organism: Nephila pilipes (assembly GCA_019974015.1). Classification (NCBI taxonomy): domain Eukaryota; kingdom Metazoa; phylum Arthropoda; class Arachnida; order Araneae; family Nephilidae; genus Nephila; species Nephila pilipes. The sequence goes on along the minus strand of BMAW01122524.1, from coordinate 242,373 downwards.
GAAGAGGACGGAAACCGGTTGGGACTGAAACAGTGGAAGAAGTCGCTACTGCTGTGGTTGAAAGAGCCTCCAGTTCCCTCTGTTTTTCAGCAAGTGGTCGATCAGTGTCACGCGAGTTGGAGATTCCGTGGACGAGAGTACGAAAAATTATGCGATACATTTTAAAATGGTATCCGTATAAGATCCACATGATGCAAACACGAAACCTCAAGATTACAAAACACGCATTGAATTTGCTTGCCGATTTTTGGCGAGAATGAAAATTCATGAAGTGTGGCCTTGGAAAATTCTATAGTCAGATGCGGCGCACTTTTATTTAGATGGAGCTTTAAATATTCAAAATGGCTACATATGGAGTACTTCACCTCCTAATGTCCTGCATCAACAAACACTGCATTCTGTTTTCGTGACTGCTTGGTGTGGATTTACTGCTGAGTTTATCCTCCGACCTTTTTTCTTTGAAATTCTCCCTCCACAAGGTTCTAAAAGATGCTCTGTCACAAGTTCACGGTACAATGAACTCCTTCAGCAACTGGTCATTCCTGCTTTACAGGACCGACAATGTTTGGAAATCACTATCTTTAAGCAAGATGAAGCAACTCCTCACATTGGGCGCCAAGTCCAAGCACTGCTTAATATTAACTTTGGCGATAATCGTGTAATATCCAGACTTTTCCCTGATGCATGGCCTTCTCGTTTACCCGACATAAATCCCTGTGATTTCTGATTCTGGGAATCTCTAAAAGACCGTGTTTATAGAAGAGGAACCAGGACTTAATCTGAGTTGAAAGCCCTCATTACATGCCATGTGGCTGAAATCCCTCGTCAGTTGCTTCGCGCTACCATTGAAATCGCTATATCAACACGTTATTGATGTCATGGAGCACATATTGAGCATATTCTGTAATTGAATAAATTTTAACGATTGTAACATATTTTTTTATCCTTCTTTGGGCATCATATTTCCTAGTTGTCAAAATTTAAACTATTTTTTTGTTGTAGAAACCTTTTCCCCATGGTCCATATAGCATATATTCCAAGTTTCATTAAAATCTAATAAGCAGAACAGGTTCTACAGACCTCTGAATAATGTAACTTTAATTTAACCAACCGGTAGTAAAAGAAAAATGTTAATCTATCAAAATACCTGGATACTGGATTCGGTGAGTTACTTTGCATATGCACATGCAAAAATTGAGTATATATATATATATATATATATATATATATATATATATAGTGTGTGTTTAATTCAATGCATTATATTCTTATAATATTCACTATATTATTACGAACCTGAGATGATGCTTTCCTGCCACGTTACTCATTTTAAGGAGAAAAGACATATACAGAGATTTCGTCGGATCCAAGGGGAGCTTCAGCAATGACCGGATGAATTTGGCGACCATTTTGGCCACTTGAGAGAAACTTAGCGATTTCAATAATACAAAAATGTTCTATAAAATGCTGGAATCTTGGTGATATCTCGACAGGGAGGACAATTACAGACAGTTCCTGAATTTTCCCTGTGACGACACACCTGTCCGGAGTGACTATAAATATGGAGTGATTCAAAGCCGAGAGGAATCGATCGGGAAATGGATTGAAAATGGTCGGCACTGGCTAAACTGAACTACCGAAGAACCATAGGCAGTGTGGCTGAGAGAATTTGCCAAAGAGCAACCTGTATCTGCCAGGAATAGTCGAAATCTTTCTTTCTCTCTCTCTCTCTCTCTCCACACACACACGCACGCACGCACACATATATAACACTCACTCATTGCCATAGAAATTTGCGCAACAAGAAGTAAGAGGGGATTATTACGAAACTTCGCATGAAGGTACGTGTCAGGCAAATATGTAAATGATTAGAAATGCAGAGTGATTGCGCGTTGCGTAATGAAACCAGGGAGCGCTGAACTTCTTTCTCTTTGGATTATAAAACAGGTATTGTCTGTTTATCACAAGGTTAGCTCCATTATATATCAATTCATATAATGCCAAAAATAGGTACTTTCTGAACTGCCATCATATAGCTATGTTCATTAATAGTTTCTTATTATGTTGCCAGATTTTGATTTGAATGATTCAGGAAGTTTACCAGAATTTGACACTGACATTGGCGAGAGCTTTTCTTGAGATAGACAGACAGTAAGCAAAGCTTGTTTGTTTTTTGTATTTAATCTGCTGCAGAGGAGCTCTTTTTTACTAGATTATGCCTAGCCATTATGCCGACATCGGAGACAATATGAGCAGTTGTCAGAGATCGAGAAGGGAAGAATCATGGGGACGATGGAAACTGGGAGGTCAACTCGCCGAGTAACTCACTACCTAGGCCGTTCTCCCTTTTTTATGAGGAGGTGTCAGGCCCAATGGGCAAGAAGGAGGTTCGTTACACGGCGACCAGGCTCAGGACGACCTCAATAGACCAATAGGCAAGACGACCATCACATTATACGACAAGCACGCATAGCCCCAACAGTCTTATTGCCCAGCATCCATACACAGGCAGAATCTTCACTACGGGTCAGATTTTTCAATTTGAACCATCCTTAATTAATTCGAATTAAAGAACATTTTGTAATTTTAATGAGCATTTTTATTCGCTTTTTAGCGTTTGTAGAAGCTGTCTGTACCAAATATTCTAGAGTCCTTTAGAGCCAAATTTGATCATCAAGATCTTAAATGCCAAAAACAGTAAAGTATACTGAAAAAAATATAATAAAAGTCATGGATTAAAAGAATAAAATATTTCTTTAATTAAAAGAAAACAAATACATAACTTATTTATTTATGCAATTTAATGTTACTATTTTTACTGCTTATAGTACTGATTTACACTTCAATACATTAGTAGATCATTTTGAATAGAGCCTTTCAATAGTTCTAGCATTTATAGAAATTTACTGGAGCATTTAACATTTTTTTCTAGTTCAATCTGAAACTACTCGTAATATATAACTGCGCAGTTTTTTCTAATGGTAGAAGTTTAAGGTCTTAGAAATTCGATGTATGTTTTTGAACAAAATTTGGTTAAAATGATCATCAAAACTGTCACTGATAGCATAATTTTAGAGTTCCGTTAAACTAGTATGAGCGTAATCGAACGACGAAACGTTTCCAGTAAAATATATTCCACTGCAAATGCTGTATCTATGTGGCGAAAAAGTACTGCTATAATTCGCAACATTGTTGCTAAAAAGGATATCTATGAAGCAAAATTTTTTCCTCTTGCCGTATTTTCTTTATCTTCTTTTTTCTTATCTCAAATATTTATCATACTCCAGTTTCTCTTTTCTTTGCTGAAGTTTTGCTGCAATTAAGCCTCAATTTTGCGATTAATATTTCTGATTTGTTGTCGTTGTAGTACAGTCAAAGTACTTATTCGAAATAATAACCATAAATTGGTTCAAATAGTTCTTTTTTTTTATTTGGACAATTACTGATGGTTTAATGAAATGTTGTTAATATCACAATCAATAATTTAATACTAAAATAAGTTAAAATCATGCAAACGATAATGCTTTTGTTTGATAATCTTACACTAAAGAAAAATCACGGAGATTAAAATAACACTACTATGACTTTTTGTGAATATTTTTTTTTTTTTTTGGAATTTTGAATATAATCAAATAATATAAGAATAAATATAATTATTAAGAATTTACACACACATTAAAAACTACTTTATTTTTCCAAAACAAAAATAGTACAATTTTTTTGCAAATAAAAAATTTTTTAAGAAAAAAATCTGGAAATAAAACTGTTACATTTGTAATAAAATCTTTCCAACTATAGGTTGACCACCACGAAATTTGGTTTCAACTACGCTACGTGGTATCTGACTTTTCTGCGATCTTATTTTCAATAAACATTGAATAACATCGATTTGGTACGTTGTTACACTGTATTGTTTTGTTTACAGGGAGCTCTTCCCTCTCTAAAACTATGAAAAAACTCTTTTTCCTACATTCCATAAATAAGTATTTTATTTATTTAAATGTATTTTTATAATTGCTCATTATTTAATTAGTATTCATTACATTTCACTCTATATATAATCACTCCCGAGGAACAGGGTTGGTTCGAACAAACGTAAGGCCTAGTGCAAAGTTAACTTGAGGACCGTGAAAAAAATTTCGTACATCAAAAAAAAAATTTATTTCATTTTGTGTGTGTGCCACTTATTACATTATACAAATCGGTATAGCAAGGAGTACATAGAATTAAAATTTAATCACAGATATAATATAAGAGAAATAATGATACATACAATTAAATTATTTGATTTGCGGACGATAATTTTATAGATACACTAGTAACCTTACTTGACTTTTAAAAGGCAGACGATTTGTACAAAATATCTTAAACTAGAGAATTATAGTAGTCAGAGTTTCCATTGTCTAGACAACACGTATATTTATTGAGAAAAAATTCAGTAAAATATTATACAGCATTAACCACTTATACAAACAATTAAATTATTTGATCTACAGACGATATTTTTATAGATACACTAGTAACCTGGTATGAGTTTTGAAAGGCAGACGAATTTTACAGAAATAAAAAAATTACAGTATTCAAGCTTTCCATTGTCTCGATAACGTATATTTATAGTTAAAAAATTCAGTAAAATATTATGCAGCATTAAACACTTAACTCCTAATTAAATTTGAATAATTTATTTATTTTACCACTTTGATATATGATCAGCTGTGACAACGCAAGCTTTGGTTTGGTTTTATTAACGTCGCACTTGAAGCAACACGAGGGTTATTGGAGACGGGCCTCGTAATTTTGAGCCTCGGTCAAGTGACGAGTGACATCGCAAGCGCAGTGAAACATACGGTTTTTTTCTTTACTCAGTAGTCGTCATTAGTTATATACAAGTGTAGTAATTGAGTCAAATTATCTAGTTTAGATCTATATATTATTATTTATTTAATTAGAATCAATAGAACAAATTATTTATTTAGTTCTATTGGTCGACATGACATGTACGTTAATTGAGTGATAACGTCAATTGTGTATGTATAGAGATCGAAACCAAAAAGGAAAATAAATAAATAATTTTGATTTTCCAAAATCAACAGGTGACGCACAGCCTTGTGCCCTCTCCTCTCTTGGGCCAGCCCTGTCGAGAAGGTGGAGACATTTCTCTTCTTACAATGGACTATCTATGTCAATATCAAAATTCACATCGCTAAGAAATATGTGTGCATTACTTTTAAATTCTGAATAATTCACTGTCAGAGGCCCGAAGTGTAAGTAGAACCACTTTTTTTTTTTGACAAATCATAATTTGATTTTATTACTAACTACCGCTGCAGCTGACGACAATTTAACTAAGCTCACGACGAATTCAGCCACAGAGTGGTTTTATAAATCGAGAGTTCTTAACTTGTATTTCCTCCCCATTTCTCCCTCGAGTTAATTATTATTCTGATCGTCTAAAGTCGATGCTTACTTTTGTTGTGTTTCTCCAGCCGAGAGTTAGTAAAAAAATTAATTAGGTAAAATAAAAACTGTTAACCACTGCAAATTAATTAGTTAAATAAAAAAATATTTAGTTCTTAGTTCATTTTGTGTGAGTGTCTGGCTCATTGCGAAGTCTGGAACTACTTAAGCTAATCAAAGTAAGGCTAGACCGAAAAACTTTGCTGCTGTGGAATCTTCTTAATTTACATTTAATTTAGAACAGCCCACACCCCAGCCAAAATAAGAAGACAATTTTTAAAATCTAAATAGCTCACAGCCAGAAAAAATCTTTCAGATGGTAATCATCATGATGCGAATGCGAAGTATTTTCTTTAACTACGTCTCCTCATAAAAATTAAAAGCATTCCTGTGACTGAAATATTATGTGCTTATAAATGACCCTTCGGGCATGAAATTGGCAACCAATTGATATATCATGAATTAAATTAAGAAAATTCTAAAATTATAATAACAATAAAAGAAACTAATATGAAATTTCATTTAAAAAGGTACAAATAAAATTAATTGTTTTAAGCTTATCTCGTGAATTATTATAAGACCTTCTCTAAGAATATGCATCGAATATTATACATCACAAATAAATCCGAAAAGGAGGCTTTTAAAATCTTATAATTCGCTGTCAAGGAAAAATAGTTAAGTGTCGATCATGATCTGAAATAGGGAAATTTAACTATCGACCAAAAAATTAAGAGTAATTTTGAATGATTGAACGATGATTCTCGATTACGTTTTCAACCAATGATACTGAAAATTATATTATTAAAATTTTATTATTCTGAAATGGGAAAAAGTTAAATACAGACCAAAAATTAAAGCAGTTTTGAAATATTGCATGCTGGAATGACGCTTCTCGATTAGGTTTTTAAAAAAAGTAAAACTATATAGAAAATTATTTAATCAAAATTATTAATGACCCGAAACAAAGAAAAAATTAACTACCTGCCAAAAAAATCACAAGTTATTTTGATACGTATATTAAGTTTTAAACTAATGGAAGGCTATACTGAAAAATATTTCACCACAATTAATACTGACCCCAAACAGGGAAAATTAACTATCAACCAAAAAATTAAAAGCAACTTAATTTGAAATGATGAACGTTTGAATGACGATTCTCGAGAAACAACTTTCAGTATAGTTTATCATTGGTTGAAAAACCAATGATTAACTATACTGAAAATTATTTTATCGAAATTATTATTAATCTGAAACAGGACAAATTAATCCCCTCCCCACCAAATAATCGAAGCTGCTTTGAAGTGTTGTATACTTGAATGACGATTCTCGATTTAGTTTTCAATAATGGTTAACTATACAGAAAATTATTTTACCGAAATTATTAATGAACCAAAAAAAAAATATTAAAAATTGTTTTAAAATGCTGAATGTCTGAATGGTGATTTTCTATTAAGTTTTCAACCAATGGAAGCTATAATGAAAAATGTTTTATTGGAATTATTAAATAACGATCCACCAAAAAATTACAAACAGTTGAATTTGAGATGATGAAAGTTTGAACGATGCTTCTCGAGTAATAATATTCTGTACAGTTTATCATTGGTGGAAAAAACCAATGATAAAATATACTGAAAATTATTTTACCGAAATTATTATTGACCCGAAAGAGGGAAAATTAACTATCCGCCAAAATATTTACAGCAGTTTTGAAATGTTGAATGTTTCAACGCCGTTGTTCAAGTAAGTTTTCAATCCCTGGTAAGCTATACTAAAAATTATTTAAAATAGTTTTTAAGTACAATAGCATATAGAAATCAAAATTAATGTAGAGCTCCAGCAAATAAGAAAAATTAAGTGAAATTTCAATAATCTTAAACTTATCTTCTTATCGAATCTTTCCAATATATTTGAATCCAATCTTAGAACGCCACTAACCGGTCTGATAAGGCCATTTTTATATTCTGAACAGTTCACATCCAGCAAAAACCGTTAGGTGGCGATCGTGACCTGAAATATGCGTAAAGTCTCTTTTAACTAATCATCCACCTAATGGTTTCCGTCACCGTCCTTGGGACAGGTCAGAGCGATTCGAAACTAGATCAGAACCCGCGGCACCTGAACTCGGGATCGAGAACCCCGTTGCGGTTACAGTTCATCGGGCTCTCTTCCGGGAGAGATGCGAGTTGGGATAAAAAGAATTTTTGAGAGCACAACGACATTGTTTCTTCTTGCATGGCGAAGGAATGGGAAAACAGTCACGTGACTCTCGGGGTGAAGACGTGATTGCGCGGAAAAGTACGAGCTTACCCCACCGTGAAAGGGTTTTCAGGTAGTGATGCTATCGCTTTCCAGAACATCTCGTTTTGTTCAATCTGGAGTAAACCAAGCCGCACCGCTTGCGGGTGTGATAAAAGTGGCGTGAGTCCGAAGGAAAGGTGTTAGTCATGAAGTACTTGCATTTGTATGAGCGAGAAGGAATTTTCTAACGTAGTATATGTTTGTGGAATCTAACAGAAAAAATTCGAAAAAATTTGAATAACTTTTTTTTATATAGAATATCTGCATGTCTGTTCCTTATTACTTCTTGTATAATTCAAGTAAATTTGTTTATTGCGCAGAACCGCATTAATCAAATAAATAAAGATTGCTATTAGAATAGAAGAGACTCATCGAAAAACTTACTCAATGAAATCAATTCATTTTGTTTCAGTTTTCTTGAGAGCATTTGTATGTATTTACAATTAACGTATACAGAAAATTAAATGCTCTTATTTAATACATTTGACAAAAGTAAGAAAATCATATTAATGGCATAATACATTTATTGAAAGGGGTCAACTAGAAGTAGTCTTTATTTATTTTGGGAGTTCTAAGCATATTTGCAATTACTACATTTGCAGAATATATATATATATATATATATATATATATATATATATACACACAAAATAGTACCTTCCTACAGGGACACCTCTGTTTAAAGCACAAAATGTCTGGTCCGCTGGCTATCTCTTATCGGGAAGTACTCCTACACATACACACATAGGCACGCACGCACACACACATAAAGAGAGCTTTCTTATTTAATGCATAAAATCAAACCAATTAAGGCTATCTTTAAGAATAAGCACACTTTTTGAGATGTATAAAAACTTGCCCTTAATTCTCTGACTGCCTGTAGAGCGATTTCCCCGAACATTAAAAATTAATTTTTTATTCTGCAGCAGCTAACTTCAACAGAATTTAAAACGCCTTAGTAACTAGCCCGAAAGGGACGTCTCTTTTGATTCGGTTGGTAAAGATGCAACGAAAAGCCACGGGTCAACTTGTCTTCGGACCCAATCGACCAGGGTTCGAAACGCTGTCAGCACTCTTAACAAATCTCTTTCTTCCTCTACGGGGACGAAACATCTAACGCCGGATTAGCTAAAATTGATTTTTTTGAACATCTAGTCTCATGACCTAAATCAATATTTAAAAAATCTTTGAAACAAATTTATGCAAAACATTTAAACTCCAGATATTTGTAATTTCGAACATATAATAGAATTAAAACATAACTTTCAAATAGATTTTGTTAAAAATTGAGCAGTCAGAGAATTAATATCACATTCTAAGTTCTCTATCATGTAGAGCAGTGGTATTCTACCTTTTACACTTTGGGGAACCCTTTGAGACCATTTTTTTGAAGGAACTCTTTGATCTAAGAACAGAAAAAAATAAAATATCAAAGCTTTATTCTATTCAAATTTACAAAATTATTATTGCATCTTAATTTTATCATAATACAAACATAGTAGTAAAATAATGAATGGAAAGGTAGTTAAAGACGATTTTTTGGTTTTCTAAAATATATTCTATGAATAATAAACAAAAGCAACAATATTTTAAACTATAACAAATTAATAAAAAGAATATTTTTAATGACTTGGCTGTGATTGTTTTTTTTTTTAATGCAAAGTATTTTTACGTCTGGAATAATTATAAGAATCTACAGCCTTTTGTTCTCTTCAGCATTCAGTCTGTTTCTGTATTTTGATTTTGTCGCAGCGTACAAAGAGAAAGCTTTATCGCATGCATAGGTTGAAACAAATGACATCAGATATTTCACAGTTATTTTGGCAATTTCAGGATACTCTTTTCTAACGACAATCCAAAAATGCATTATATCAAACTTGACTAAATTTTAGTTTTAACTGAGTGTCGGTAGATATATCCATTTGAAATATATCGACTGAGCCAAAGAAAGTAGACTAATATGTGACCTAATGTGTCTCGATTTATGTATTTGAAGCACGTGACATTTATGAAATTTCAGCTTTTATTTTATTTTTAAAATATTTATTTGTATTTATTTTTATAGCAAATTTCCTTTAAAAATTATATCTTTAATAAAAATTAAAACTTTCCTAAAGTTTTGGAGCTTAGATTAAGCAAAAAGTGATCACTTGCGGAACCCTTGTCAAAATTCTAGGGAACCCTACAATTTCGCGGAACCCAGGTTGAAGAAGTCTGTTACAGAGAACAGTATATTTTATAATACTACCAATTTGTGTAAGAGTCAATCCAATTTTTCCAGAGTATAATATGTTTCATATGTGCTCTCTTATAATAATTATTATTTATACTTATATAAAGATAAAAGGATTACACAATTTAAGTATTTCAAGTAAAAAATGCGTAGTTTTGGAATATTCTAAACCTTAAATATACTGTTTAATACTGGGACATATTAGCACGTTTTGGCACGTTCCTATATTGTTGGTTGGTTTGATCAAAACTGTTTTTGAAAATTTTGTTATTTAGGCCTTTAAGCCCCCTTGCCTCATTCAAAGAACATTACAAAATATCCAAGTAACCAGGAAGCTTTCGTAGGGATCACAAGTCATTATTGGTCAAGCTCGGCATGACCAACAATGAACGAATGCGAAACATAAAGAATTATTATTTATACTTATATAAATGATTTGTATACTTTTAAACTTAACTACGAACAAAATTTATTTAATTATGAACAATCTTGATGTCATTTTCAAATAAAAAACAAAACATTAATTAACTACCAATAATACTATAGTAGACTAGTCAAATCCACAACATTATTGTACGAGTCTTTTCTTTATTAGATTACATCAAAACAACGAGGTAATCACTCACCACGAAGTGCTAGCTAACTAATGCAGAAGGAACGTACTAAAGGGAACTAACAAGTAATATACGTTAAAACGTCACGAATTTAAACAAAAATTTGAACATTTTTCTATCTGAAAACATGTTTCGAGTTAGAATTGTTCGAAAACAGCCTTAAACTGGCAAATTTTATTTTTAAAATAAAATATGCATTTATTGGAAAAGAGCAACTAGGAAATGCTGCACAACTGTCCTTGACATCACACAATTATTGCCAGATATTGGACTTGACAAACGCTAGTGATTATTGATATATCTAGCACTGATCATCGATAAACATTAATCACACTTCAAGCATGTGTCACTATCTTGAGATTTCATTCAGATTTCGAGGAACTTCGGCTTGTGATCGCCTGTTTTTGAGTATTTCAGTGATTCTTCCTTTAGCAAACATGTCCAGTGTTCATTTTTGTACCCTCATTCGTTCTGATGATCATTAACGACGTTCCCTCGAAGATGAATTGCACATGACCTATATGAACGGTCGATAACAAGTGAGCCGGCTCATCCATGTTCCGACATGCGCAGGTTTTTGTGCGTGAAAATGTCGACAGAAATTTTTTATGCAAAGATAAAGTTTCACGTTTAAGAAAGGATTTTCCTCAAGATATTACGAACAAATTCCCCAATATTTACTAACATTTTTTTCGCATTTTATGAATTATGATTAATTTTTGGACACCAGTGCACAAGAACATTAATTCTTAATACAGAGATTCAAATATAAAATTAGTTTCTGTTTTCTCGAAAAATATAACAGTTCTAAGTATCTTCTAAAGAACTGATATTCTGAAATGATGCACACATTTGATTAATAGAATCCAATATCCGCATGGGAGTTTAGAGGTGGCATAATCGAAGCGAGTATTTTGAGATATCCCCACATTTCCCACAAAATGATTAGAATCTTTTTACACACATAAATATATAGCCATTTGTTAAATTAGGAGTTCTTTCCATGTATGCAAAATCGTACCATATTTAGAATAAATCACCAATAATTAATACATTGAACTAATTTTCTTCTGAATGTTCTAAAGCTTGCATTTTAATAAAGTTTCAAATTCAATTAATTAATATGCATAATTAAACAACAAAAGTTAACAAAACTCGAAAAATCGAGAGTTGCACCTAAGAATAAAAGTACATTGAATGTCGTGATCAATATTTCTTTACTACTACCATAATTTAAAAGTCGATACAATATACATTTGTAAGTATATAATAATATAGTTATAAATGTATATTGTATCGACATAATAATAATATCGACATAATATATAAAATAAATGTATACATAATATACATTTATTTTGTATATAATATTATTTATATACAAAATAAATTTCATTTTACATTCTATAATATTTACGTTGAAATTCTTTGTATATATAGTTTACAACTTCCTTTTTTTTGTGAAGTAAAAATATGAACCAATTTTCCTTTCGTAGAGCTTGAAGTTTAATTAACGTATTGTTAAAAAATAAATTTTCTGCAATACTATGCAAAAGTACCCAAAAGAGTAATGTAAACTTATTTTTCAGCTTTGATTAAAACGCTGTAAGAAGTTAACATTACTTGATAACAACTCTTTTCGTTTTTACTGACCACAGAATCATCGAAACATCTTACATAAATTTATTTTATATTAATTGCAGTATGTGTGTGTTAATAAATATCAAATATAACATTAGAATTTAAAAATCAGTAATTCCCGAAATTTAAATTATGTTGCTTTCCGAAACTTTAAAGATAAATATAGTTAAATAATATTCAATTTGAATTTAGTTTCAAATTAGATGTATTCGGTTTAAATTATAGGTTGCCAAAGTAGTCCAGGTGGACCCCCAGGGGTGTCCACGAAAAATTTTCTGGTTTTCCTAATAAAGAACGAAAATTTTGGCTTGGATTTATCTATCAACGTAGGCAGGTAGCATCATTCACTAGGTAGGTACTCAAAAATATTCGAGACTCAGTTCAAACACAGAATTGAATAGAACAATAGATAATAGTACAAGTGTACACCACATGTCGAGATTTGCTAAGTGCCGCCCGTGCTCCCGCTTGTCCGGGATGCTTGTTTAGACCTGCAAAGAGACGAAATGCGACTTGCGCTGTGCTTGCAATCTACATTAGTATAAATACGAATACCAAGAACAAAACATTACTCATTTGTTTCCGGGATTTTGAACATAAAAGTGTGACTGTGAGTGAATCGATATCAGTGTTTGCAGTGAGGAAAAAGGAAGTATCTGTCTATTTGTTATACATATTTTTATTGTATATTGTAATTTATCAATCATATATTTGTTTTACTATTTGAGTGTAGTAGGTAGTTATGTAGTAAAAATTAAATACTAGAAATTGTTCAAAACTGCTATAAAAGAACAAAAAGCCAGGGAAGATTAAACTTTAGGTACCTAGGTACTTTTTGCTTAAAAATATTTATTTACGCACGTATAACCACAAGTATTATTTTAATAAATAGAACACAAGAATATGTGCTACTTTTTTTTTCTTCTTAACACCCCCAATTTAGGGTGCTATTTTTTAGGAGTTTTGGGAATACAGTAGAAATGTAGCAGCAGGAGGTCTACCGATAATAGTAAAATTTTGAAAGTGGTCCACGAGAAAAAAAAGTTTGGGAACCTCTGGTTTAAATTGTAGACAATTGAAATGATTTTTTTAATTGATTAATCAGTTGTTTAAAAATCGAGTTGATAAAGTTTACACATGAAATCAATATAAAAAATTAAACATGCTTTGCGAATTCTAAATCAAATAGTGTAATAAAATTCAGAGCAGACTACTGAAAATGTACAGAATCAAAGAAGAAAAGTAGAATTTACCGACACGCAAACCACTTTCAGAACAATGGTCAAAGGTACACGTTGCCATAGAAACCCTTTAGTATTCTTTGGAAATTCCAAACAACGATATGCATTGATTGGAAACGATTAATGTTATCTAAATCTATCGTTATTCGAATAATTGCGGTAGAGGAAAATAATCTCTAATTTAAAGATATTTAGAAAAGTTTCGTTTTAAATAATCAGTTCCACTAATAATAATTCAAAATAACGAAAAACAAATTTATGCAGAAGTAAATTTATTCAAATAAATTTTAAGATAGCTTAGTTTTTAAGTATAAATATATATTTCCAAATTTATTCGATGAAATTTTGTTTCGGATTTAAATTAAAGTTATTAATATAAGTGATAAAGAAGAAATTCTCATTCGCAAAAAAATAATCTTCTTACAAAAATATGTATTATGTTATGAAAACAAAAACACACTAACATAATTATTTATAATGAATAATACACATTATGTATGAATACACAAACACAATTATTAACTTGACAAATAATAAATTTAAAGAAACGTTTACCAAATTATTTTAAAGAAAAAAATTAGTAATAAATTGCTAGCTTAAAAAATTGAATTTAAAAAACAGACATTTAATAAATGTTATTTTCTAAATCGGTGGACGGTAACAGATATAGTCGCATTTTATAATAAAATTTGATTTTAAGTATCAATATTATAAATTTTTACAAATGTTTTCATGAAAATATTATGGACATATACATTTCATTAACCATTGAAAATTTAAAAATAGTGGAAAGGTTAGAAAATATTGTGCTTCTAAATTTTGTTATTATAAAATAAGATTTCAAAATCCGGATTATTGTAATAATTAATACATACATTCTTATGCTGAATAAAGAATTCTCAAAAGATTTTTTTTTAAATTTTGGAAAAATATACATCAAAGTTATTTGAGAATGGAAAAGAACGACTTTAAGTTAAAAATATTTTCTACAAATATGTAGTAAGAGAAAAAAGAACTACTAGTTACTTTCAGAAACTTATTAATATCGAATAATCAACACGGATATCAAGAACTGATAGAGGTACAATACTCGAGTAGAAGAAAATGCCACATGAATTACTTACATGACACATGAAGTTGATAACCTACTTAAAAAAATTAAGAGGATTTTCTCATTATTATTATCCCATATCTATTAGTTATATTTAACGGTCATTTTTTTTAGTGTGCCACTTTCACACGTCACTTGGTACCATGCTTGGAATAAGTTGCCCATCGCTAATCTAAACAAAAAAAAAGTATCTATATATACAGAAATTATTTAAGTTACACCAAAGGCACACAATGGATTGTCGGCTTGGACATTTTCAATACAGCTCCGATGAAAAAGTGGATATTACATCTGATCAAATTTATTAGATTTGCAACCTTCCAAAGTACATGGGGATGAATCAATTCGGTTGAAGTTAAATTATAAGACACAATTCCTATCATATTGAATACATCGGATTTCGACGGAATCGAGAATATATAAACATGCTTATTGATTATCAGGCTGTTCTATCAACTTGACTATTGTGGTCATATATATATATTTGAAAAATATCTGAATTTTTAGGTCCATAATTCAGTAGGTTGTGTGCGTTAGTTAATATATCAAAATGTTATCAATTATTTTAAGTAACTCCTGTAAAACCAAGATGTAGAATAATAATTTTAATTAAATGGTGAATTTGAATTGTGGAAATGTATATATATATATTTAATTTGGTTATAATTAACCTAAATATCATCAAAAACTGGAAAATTCTACTAAAAATGGAAAAGAAAATTGAACATCTATAATTCAAATGAATAAGATATGAAAAGGTTTATGAGGCAAAAGAAGCGAAGCAAATAACAAAATGTGCGTTGGAAACAACATGCATTTTAAGACCCTTCTCAACTAAAATTCAACCAACTCAACCGTTTTTGAAATAGTCGTATACCCTCGATCTAAACACTGACTAAAAATACAACCTTATTTACTATCCAAATAATTCAATGCGACGGATAGCAGTCAGAAAAATGCGCGATTTTTTTTTTTCTCCTTCTCTCTTTTCCCGCTTGGCGATGCAAGCATTTTTTTCTGGCGCCTTGTGATGGAAAGATATGGGTCCTTTTAGCATTCCAAGATCCAAAATCTTCTGGAACAGTTCTTTCCCTGGTGGCTGCCATGTTTCGTGCCCTCGGTTCTTTTACTGGTGATGTGCTCTCTTGACTGGAGACAGGTCTCATGTTATGCGCTCATTTGTCTTGCTTCTCAGTCTCTTTCTTTTTTGCTTTCAGCTCCTTTTTATCCCCTCACTTTGTATCCATTCATTGCGAGCATTTTTCTAGTCGGGGTTTTTGGCACATTGGCGACAAAGTTTGGCGAACGGCCTCGTTGCTAATGATTTCTAACGTACACAATGAAATCGGGACAAAATATCATCTAAAGCGGTGATCAGAAAATAGTGATTTTTTTTGAAAGACTGTTAATACAACGTGATGCATAAAATGATTACTATGATAGTTTTAATCATAATTATATGTGAGAAACAAAATATTTTTATTGATTACTTTTAATTTGCTCGTATAAATATTTTCATTAGCACTTGATAAATTAAAACATAACTGAATTTAAATATGCTAAATATTAATCTGTAGTTTATTTAGCTGAATATTTACTTGTTGCTCTAAAGCTGCGCAAAGAAATATTATAAATGAACCTTATAATTTTAAATTCAAGTTGCGGTCAAGCAACAAGGGTGATATTTTAGCTTGTATTTTTTTTCCTTACTTCTGCAACCTCAGTAGTCATGCGGTCATAGGCACGAACTCGAGGGCTGCGTTGTTTCCGTTGGGTCATGGATCAGAGTCTGAGGCCGCCGAAGATACGCTGGGAGCAGGGCTGATGCAAGTTTCAATTACTGCTTGAATGGTGTAAAAGTTTGGAGAAGGGGGTGTCATCTCAGGTATCGCCCTCATTACTTGACCGAGGCTCAAAATAACGAGGTTCGTTGCCTATAACCTTAGCGTTACATCTAAGTGCGACGTTAATAAATAATAAATCAAAAATTACCCTTACTTCTAAGCCAATCCCTTTTGAAAAGACTGTGAGGTCCAGTTTCATTTAACGGGCAACAAATTTGCATGATGATCTTAGGAATATCAATAATCGTACCTGAGCCTTATCTCGAACATTGCTCGCAGAAAAGCTTACTTTCCTAATCAATGAGCTATCGAAGCTCTGTTTGAAGAAGGACTTCAAACCTCACTTTTCAGACTGCCTCGCCAAACCATTGGAAAACTTTAAGAACTCGATTAGCTTAATTTTAAAATACAACAGTTATCATGACTTAAAAGACAATTTTTCGAGAAATCGAGACTCAAGTTAACTCTCAACGTTTTCATTAAAGTAGCATTGTCTCTTTTAAGAGTTACACAGTTTATGAATACATTTTCCCATTATAGAGAATCAGTACATAATTAAAAAACCGAAAAAGGAATTTTAAATTATTCAGAGATGATGCAGAACTGAAGAGTTAATTAATTTTTCTCATTATACAGAATACATGTAGAACATAAATGTTAATAATCATCAACAACAATCTGGTTCAACAAAGAAATCAGGCTACAATGAATTCAGTATATAACCTGTGTTACTACACATGTATCTTTTTTCTCAACAACACATGCAAAAAAATTTTTGGAGGAAAGAAAACTTTTCAGAGATAAAAAAAAAAAGTTATTTACTTTAAGACAACACTTTCCTCACTATATTTTCCATTTTTGAAACTGTTTTTATTTCCTGTGTTTTAAATAAAATAGATAAAATAAACAATTTAAAAATATTTATTCATAAATTAATTTAAGTACTTTCTTAAATGGTTATAAAATAAGTAATTTGACGCCCATTCTTTTTTTTTATTTCAAAAAGCTCAATTTTTGTTCCAGACTGTTTTATAGAATAGTTGAAACCAGATGAAAGAGGATGAATGTCATGCATTAAATTTTCTAAGGATAGTTTATTTTATTTCATCTGTTTTAAATGAAATAGATAAAATAAGCAATTTTAAAATATTTATCTGTAAATTAATTTAAGTACTTTGTTAAATGATAGTAAAATAAGTTATTTTACTCGTATTTATTTTGATATTTCAAAAAGATCTATTTTTGTTCCTATATTGTTTTACAGAATAGCTGAAACCAAACTAAAGCGGATGAATGTCATACATTTAATTTTCAAAGGATAGTTTATCTTATAAATATTCAATTATAAAAATCATACGCAATATAAATGAAAAAGTTCTGTGAAAATTACCGCTTCGGTAATCACAGCCTTCTTCAAATTATTCAGTCTATATATTCGTTCTGAAGTCACATTTTCCATATTTTATTTTCATCCAATATGTAGAAGTTTTACTGTACAGATTTTATTTTCAGCTTAGAATATTGGACGCGGATTGCTTCAAAAATTCATCAAATATTACGCTTCGAATAAATTCCTAAAAACTAATGATACAGACAGTAAAAGTATAAACAAAGCATGCTATTTTTTCACGAATTTGAAGACAGAAATTTTTATGTACATATTTCGATCACAACTGACGACTTTTTTCAAAATTCTAATTACGTTTCATAAATACAAGAAAGAGAAACCAGACTGTCTGGCATAGGAAAGTGCAGACAAGGAGAACACGGATTACACAAATTAGATAAGGACTGTAAAAGAGTAAAGAATTATTTCCATTGGGCTGATAAAGTGAAACATTTTTATTAAGATTGTGTAGAACTAAAAAAACATTGTTTTACATAAATATACATGTATCGAATGAAATAAAATAAAATTTAAAGTTAGTTTAAAATTAAATCCTCTATGAATTATTTAAAACTCCCCAAAATTTAATTCTTAAAAAAAAAACTAAATTGTTTCTGATTGCTGACGCATGAGATGATAGATGATTAAATTTTCACTTGGTTTTTTCATTTATATTTATTCAGAAACTTATATGTGTTTGTTTAACAATAGTAATTTATGTCCTAGTTTTATCATAATTTGATTATCTGGATATTCCTCATAAATACAAAATGAATATTATTTATTTACAACATTTAAATATAATATTCATTTCCATATTATGAGAATTACTTTGATGTATTGTTATACATTTAAATTTTTAAACTCATTGTTCCTACATAGATAAAAAAATTAGTAATCCTTATGTTTATATAATACACTCATTTAAAGAATATTTTAAAATCACAAGGAAATCTTGCATTAGAGCAAAAATTGTCCTGGAAGATCATTCCACGTATCTTGGGAATAACACGATTGTGTTTCAGGTTATAATAAGCCACCAGACGGCTCTAACAATATATCAGGTGTTAAAGAGAATTGGAGAAGTGTATCAAGTGAACAGTCTCGAAGAATCAACAAAGTTCACAATTGGTGTGACAAACCTCAAACATTTTATATATATTATATATTTTTTCGGTCATGGCTATAACCGAATAGCCATGACTTAGAGGATATGCCGAAACAAATTTTTACCTCGCCGAACAATCAGCCGTTTAAATTATGGGTGCTAGCAGATGGATGTATTCTAGAAATTCAGAATCGTGCGCAGAGTATCATATCTAAGCTTTGGCAACGGTTTCAAGAAGATGGAAACGTAAGATATATTTCAATACAGGTTGCTTACGGGTTACAACACCACACGACGACTGATATTTATCAAATAGTGGTAAAAGGAACAGGCACAACACAGCATCCGACCTGTCAGGACAGCTGTCGGTAGCCTTGGGTAATGCAGTTTCGATGCAAATCGTATGTAGATGGTTGGGGTAGTGTGTCCTATATGCTAGCTGGTTTGTTAGATCTATTCCACTCTTGGCAGTACTGTGCAAGTGCCAGAGACTACGTTAACTGAACACCACCACAGTGGGACTGTATGTTGTTTTCTGAAGAATTCAGATTTTTAACGCAATATTGGACTCACGTTCATCTTCCATTGGAGAACACTAAGAGCCCGGTACAACTACGAAAACACTCCCATTACGGCGGTGAAAGACGATTTCTCATTCGGGGTGGTAATATTATGGGTTCTTGAATAAAACTCCAAGTCCATTGCGGAACCATGAATGACTAAAGTTTTCGTGATAACATTCTGTGATAGCATGATTGTCTATTCAGGAATGCAATGGGCGCAGGTTTCATTTTTGTGGACTACAATGCCCATCATCACTGTGTAAATATTATGAAAGAATATCTTGAAGAAGAGGATATCACTCTTTGAAAAAACCGACGTTTTCTCTCTATTTGAGCCTAATACAGCATGTATGGGACATATTTAAACGGAGAGTTGAAGCCCGTGGTCCTCTATTCCAGAACAGTAGAGAGCATTGATTGAGGAGTGGGATGACCTTCCCCAAGAAAAGCTGGATAATTTGGTGTGATGTATGACCAGACGATGTACTAAAGTTATTGCAGCTCATGGAAAACATGTAACCTCTCAATCGTCATACAAATTATTAAATTAAATTACAAATTATTATTCTGAACTTTTTACTTACCGGAGCATGCTTCTTATTTTTATTGGTACTGTGATACATGCATCCTTTATTCTGATTTGCTCCATTTGCTTATTAAACAGGCTTTATATTTACCTCACTTTTGTTGTTCTTTTGTTCCTTTATTTGTACAAACTGTCATTATCCTTAATTTAAAGAGGCAAATGTATTTGAATACACTATTTATATAAATATAACTATATTTTATGTAATTTTATATCTTTTTAATTTCTTCTATACTGAAGTTCATTACCGACAAACCTAAAAACTAACTAAGAACTTTTATATAACATAAATATTATTATACATGTTTTAAAAGATAATTATATTGAAAGACTTAGTTAATTTGTTTTTAATGAACTGAATATAGGAGTTGAGCTGTGGCAACAGCGAATTCGAACACATTCAGATGACTAAGATTACCTCAGTTTGTATTCCCTCGCCGAATTTCCGACCTATTGTATTTAATCAGGAATAGAACCCACGACCCTTTGGTTTTTTAATTTTTCAACCCAAAAGACCGAGATTCTGTCATCAAGCTACCACGATCTCTATAATCTATGGATTGAAACTTTCAATACGTAGCGGACAGAGATGGACAACATTCTCCCTCATACATTTTAGAAAAATGAAATAATATTGCTGCTTAAATTATTGGTTTAATTTTCATTAACCGTAGGATCACAAAGATCCTTACATATAACTGATTGATCTCGAGCACGAAAGTTCCTGAAATCCAGCCTCATATTAGCTAAAGACCATCGAATAGTGCCGAGACACGTTAAATTTGGCAACATTTCAAAGTTCTAACAACTCGTTATAGAGTATAAATTTCCTGAATGGATTACTAAGTTAGATATAAATCTTGTCATCTGAAATCATTTCGAGATTACTTGACGTGCTATCTGTGATAAATGTACCTTTGGATTCGAGGGAAATAAATAACTAGAAAACGTTCCAAAACAAATAAACAAGCATTTATCTCTGCATCAAATGATCTTGAAATTTATTTATGACATTTCCGCGCAATAAAGAATAAACACTTAATAAAAATTTTATCCATCTTTCAAATCATAATCCTTTTATTCCTACAACAGATAAATCAATTCGTTATATCACTACAGCTGACACTATTTCACTACTCAAGTCTTTTATATTTAAAGGTACATTGCTTTCTTTTTTTTATACCCGTCTTAAAACGATGTCACAAGTGCGGTTAAGCGTCACTGCGAGAGCCCATAAATCCAAGGCATTGGATTAATTCGTCACAGCTTTTTAACAGGAAACGGCGCATAAAATCAACCGAAGCACCTCTCCGAAACCTTACCCGGCGATTACATTGTAAAGGGAGTATCTCCACCATAAACACCCTCTTTCTTCTAAAAGTCGTTAGCGCTGCTGTGAATTCGGTACGGAAGCCAAAATATCCCCGGCTTCTTAAAATAATACGACTGACAGATTCATCTTCAACAGAAAAGGACTCTGACGATGATTCCTCTGTCTGGAGCGGTGAGTGAGTCTTTGAGTTGTCAGCGAGTCCTACTACAAGACACCGAAGAAAAAGATGAATCTTTGTCTGTGCTTAGTCTGATGAGTCCGCTGCTTTTCTTGAAAACTGCTAGATTTATGACAAGTTACATTGACCCCCATGGGAATTGGGAATCTTTCAAGCATGGCAATAATTAACTCTGCAGGGTTTTTCACCCAACGACTGCATATTTGTTTCGCTGGGAACAGGCTAATTATAGCGGCAGTAACAACGTCACTTGGCTTTGACGAAATTCAGAGTCACGATGTCGAAGCTTTTTGGTTCCCAAACGTTGTTTGTTTACTTGTTCCTTTTTTTTTTTCGTTTTGGTGCTTAGAAATTCTATACGTGTAAAGATAAATAGAACTATCGTTTTGTTTCAACATCAACCATTGTGTCGTGAGGAATTTTTCAAAGAAAGATAGCGGTGAACATAAGATTGATGTTTTTAATCTTTGGAGACTGTACACAAAAGTTTTCACACTTATAGATCATTCAGGAATTTCTGTAATTCTTGTCGTTCATTTGTTTCTTAAGTCATCAGTCTTGTACATTAAGAGCTCCAGATATAGTTTCAGAAATAAGTAAATTTCGAAGGTGGATTGATATTTTCGCTCATTGAAATTCAATGTTTATACTTCGTAGATGGCATCCCGACTTTTGAAAGTACTTTCTTAAAATTTTGAAATGGCGAAATCACATTTACGGCATCTGGTATGATATATAAGCATAAAAATCTTATTAAGCAACTTATAAATAAATAATTGAAAATATAATACAAGAAAAAAAGTTTTTGTTAACAGTTATACAAATGGTAGAGAAGAGTTAATTCACAGACTAATTCATTTATATAATATTGAAACAGCATAGCTTTGAAAAGTAGATAAATTAAAGTTATTTCATGTTAAAATGAAATCTAATTCTTTGACTCATCTATCCAATAACGAATCTTTTCAAACAAAATTGATTACAAGAAGGAAGGAGGAATACAAGTGAAGCATGCTGGTAGTTATTTTTGAGATTTATGCACGCTTTAAAGTTAATCTCAAGTTATTGAGTACAATTTCATAGCTATAAAAAGTATGCAACCCCAATGTCAAAGAATGAATACTATTTGATTTGGTGCTTGACAACATAAGAAATGTAATATTAAATAGTTCGTCTTCATGGTTAAATGTCTTCGCCATTGGATAATGGTTGTCAAGTAGTTTTAATTCGGTGTTTATGCAGCGAATCTATAAACTTCGAATAAAATAAGATAATAATAGTTTTATAATCAAATACTTTCACGATTACTATATTTATATTTTTATAACATGGACTATTTATAACATTTTGATTGATTGAGCAATGAATTCTAATATCTTCGTAAAAAAAATTCTAACAAATTCTTTAAAGCCTTTATATTTAACCTAATCAATACAAAATATTCATTTCTTTAAATTTAAAAATATATGCAGATAATCAATAGGGCATATCAAAATACTTTCATATCAAATATAAATTATAAAAAAAATTTCGCATTGAAGTTTGTAATCAATCTCTCTAAAACTTTTATTACTTGAAAGTGATGGAGAAAAATGTTGTAAATCAAAATATTTATTTTATTCTTCACAAAGAATTTTCGCTTTTAAATGTTTATTTTTTCATTAAAAAAAAAAAAAAATGTTAATATTTTTTTCTACAAAAATTATTCTGATCACGAGAATGTATCGATTTAATAAAAGAACAAATACTAATTTTTTAGAATACTAAAATATGAAGCTGATGTAGGAATTTTAATTAACTTCTAAAATAATTTTCAAATTGAGAAATTCATTTTTTGTGTAAATAGGTAGGCTTAAAGTTTCGTTCGAATCTGGCCGTTATTTTCAGAAATATTCACAGAAAACCGTTCGGTAATCATACCTTAGATTATTTTGTGCACACGATTCATAATATTTCCCCCATTTTCAATACTGCGGAATAAAAGTATCGATTATTAAATATTATATATATAGCCACTTAACACCAAGTATTTTCCGATCGTATTTAAGTCTGACCTTGATTATTTCCTAAATCATGGGAGGACAATGCATGAAAATCTGGAGTTGAGGGTTTTATGTCATGAGAAATAGATATATGTAAACCTTTCAGAATGTTACAGTTCGTTGTTTTTGTATGTGTATTGAGAAATTTGCATTTTAAACAACAATATTACTTTTACATTTTTCTCAATGTTTTTAGGATTGGAGAAAATATATTTATAGTTTGGTGGAAAGTGATGATCAGAATTTTTTTCTCTCATGCTTGACTCCTTCAACGTTATAAGAAAAAAGCTATCATAATTCGAAAACATTTCAGCGGAATTTTAAGAAATTTGAAATTCTATGACTTAAGTCTCATTTCAAGATGAGAACTTAGATATGAGGGGAAAAAATGGCAATGATAAAAAGAAATTTCTTTTTGAAGTATTTAACTGTGTTATTTCTTTTTGAAGTACTTAACTGTGTTATTTCTTTGGGAAGTATTAACAACACATACATATATGTGTTGTGTGACACATATAACACATCCTTGTTGATGCTACATTTGATGTTGGTATTCAATTTAAAAAGGTAGACGTTAACAGTATGAAAGTTAGCTTTTATTTAATCATTCTAGAACTTCATACGCAATCATACTTCCAAGCCATGACACACCCGTGTTAGCGTGGTTCATACAAGTGATAGAAGAGGAAAAAAATACTTAGATCGTACACTGAGGATGGGGATATATTAGGGATGGAAACGGGAGTTTCTCGAAATAATTTTGTAAGTCATCAATTAAAAGGGTTCGTGATGAACAAAAACACGCGGTGCTCGAAAGAGGAAATCGGTATATTTAATAATGGAAGAAAAGGTTTCGCGATGAGAAATGGAATAAAAGGAAAAATTATAAATCGTTTCATCATCACACACACACGCACGCGCGCACATGTATATATCATGAAAGCATGTTGTTCAAGCGAGCTTTTAAGTCTTTATTTGAATCGATCATTTGGTATACTAAGGATCTAATTTTTTTTTACTTAATCTTTTACTCAAAGTCGCACTCTAGGGAAATTACATACACAAATTCTTAATTACAATTACAATTATCTTATTTTTTTAAAAACATTTTTATAGCATTATTAGTTTTGTCTTAATTATATATTAATTTTAGTATTTTAAATTCAATACATACGCATCCCTGTGCTGCAAAGGACTTATTGAATATAAAAATGAGGTAAGTTTTACAAAACGAAGACTTTGTAAAATCGATTTGGTACTAGTTTTCCAGTCAAGGCTTATAAGTGAGTAAATGATGGCGAGGTTTAACGACGCAAGAGCC
Source organism: Nephila pilipes (assembly GCA_019974015.1). Lineage (NCBI taxonomy): Eukaryota > Metazoa > Arthropoda > Arachnida > Araneae > Nephilidae > Nephila > Nephila pilipes. Next base: position 217,416 of record BMAW01122524.1, on the reverse strand, counting down.
AGATATGGCTATGCTGCGCCAAACAAAGAGTAACTAGACGTTTGAAAAAACGGAAAAAATATATCTATATTATGAAAAACACAGAATATCATGTTAGAATATAATAGAATTCCAGTGAAGATTCTTTAGTGTATATGAAACACTTCATCTCATGCAACAGTAATTACAGTAAATTAATTCACATATACATAATGCTTTAACAAACTCAAATCAAAGTCATGAACACATCTCAAAGAGAAACGTTTTACAGTCTTAAACCTCTTTCTCGGACCATTCTGGAAGCGTGCCCAAGAGCACATCGAGTCTCTTTCACCCTAGTAATTCCAGACAATTTGTCGTTTAAAAATCGCGACAAGGGAGATGATCGTATTTCCCCAAACTTCTCATCTCATAGAACTTAAGCACTCGGTAAATGGGCAAGGGTGGTTAGATTTCGCGATTTGTCAACTCTTCCAATACCCCACAACACGATCTGTCTGCGTTTCAAAGAAGTCCTCAAAGCCTTCCTTTTTTTTTAATTCCTCATCCTATGTTTCCATAGAAACCTTCTCCCCTCCGAGGAAGTAAATAAATAAAAATACGCGCCTCTTTGGCAGGCCTAGAAACGCTCTAAATGAAGACGAGAAAAGTGATTTTTGTTGATGGTGGAACTAACGCCAGGAAAACGTCTGTTGATGCCAAATATTCCACCACGCAGTTCCGCCAATAGTGAAAAAAATAACCGACGATACCGCTAGTCCCAGGCACTTAAAATAGACTTGCTGTCGAAATAGACTCAAACCTGGGAAGGAGGCTCCGAATGGTTAAGTCACTCCGTTGACCCCCTTTGGGCTCTAGGAGCCCTTTTTTGACGAATTTATAAGGCCAGAGATCAACAGCGAAATGAAGAAAAATTCCAGCTCGTCGCGACTGCAGGTTTTAAATAGAGCCGGTTTAAAACTAATACAAAGTTTTTCGTCACAAAATCTTAATATTTAAACTCAGAATGAATATAACTTAGAAGCAAGGTAGAGGTAATCCTAAAAAAATATTTCAGAAAACATCATCGAATTTTAATTTGAAATATTAATTAAATCTATGATTGTAAAATAACATATAATTTCATTATTATATTTAATCAATGATCAGTCATTTCAATTTTGAAAACTTATATAAATTAATTAAATATACATATTAATTATATAGAGAGACAGGTACAGTCATTTCTTTAATAAAAATGGCTGTGTTTTTTTTAAATTAGTTTAGGAAAATTAAAACTTGATTTAAATTTTAATTTTCCTAAACTAAGGAAAAATTTTTAAATTTTTCTAATTTTTTTAAATTAAATTTTCCTAAAATTTTAAAAACTATTTTCCGAAGACATTGATTTAATATCTTCGGAAAAATTGGTTATTTGAAAATAAAATAAAAGGTTCTTGATTATCTAGGTTCCAAATCGAGAGCACAGCGTCAATATATTTTGAAATAAAAAATTGTTTCAAGATAGATGGAACACTCGATACCCTAGAATATGATGATAAATATAAACTAATTTAAAATTTTAACATTTTGATATTTAAAAAAGTATCTTATTTTAATTTTGAAACCAAATGTGATAAAATCATCAGAATTTGCAATATTTTTTACGTCATTCCAAAACTCATGATTCGATTTACTTTAGTTTTACATAATTTAATGTAATCCCATTTTTCATATTTAAATAAAAATATACCCAAAAACATAAACGGATTACTGAATAATCATGATCGCAAGCTTGCAATCAGTATTCTTCCCATCTAGATATGGATTCGAGTCCTGATTCTAAAGAAACTCTGTGCAGTTAATGGGAAGTTAAATCAGAGGCACAAAGTCTCACGTTTGGAATGATGTGGAAGTTTACACGGGGTGCTAACCCCAGGCGTCCTAAGAACTATGTGGTCGACTTCCATAAATGACCTATGTAGTAATAGACCAGTATATCTTGTACGTTCAACGGAGGATGAATAAATAGGGATGCCTTGAATAGAAGTATCAGCATCACCAATGGCTGTTGCAAAATTTGGAGAGCTTCGTTATAGTTTCATGAAATTCAATCGGATATCATTAAATGATTAATTCGAGAGTGAGTAGTAATTTTGCTGCACAAAACTAGCAAATATATAAGAAACATATGATATAAAGAATTACATTCAACTACAAAGAATAGAATAATGAAATCACAAATCACAGCTCACGTAACCTGCGCAGACCATGCGAGCAAAGACAAAGCTGTCTTTATGTTACTCCTATGAGTGAACCTTCATTAGTACCGTACGCGTATCTGGACCTACAAGGCACCCCGAAGATCACATTTTTGTTCACAATGCTTGTCTAAGTATAAGGATGTACCCTAATGAAAGCCTATAGAGGGAAAATTGTCGAACTCCCATTTTCATGTATAGTGTTATTATTATTTCAAACTACTAAAATGTATTGAAAATTTGGTTGAAATATTTATCAAAACATATTTTCTCAAACATCGAAACAAATGCACTGTGGTTTCATGAGTGGTTAAAGTTAGTTTACTACTTTTATTGCTGCACTAGGAAGCAAATAATGAAGCTATTACATTTGACCCGTAATTTTGAACCTGATCAAGATGAGGACTGTACCTGAATTGGCAACCCTCCAACTTCCAGCCATCACGCCCACCTGGAGGGACTGGAGACCACGACATTGATTAACGCAGGTCAGCCCTGGCCAGCACGTCGGACCTCAGTGGCAACAAGGCTCAACCCTGAACGGAAAACCTGCCGGCCACGAACTGAAACCATGGCCACTAGCTGGCCATGGCATAAGGATTGGGAAAGGCATTCTAGGACCCATTTGGGAGACCTGTTAATTACATAAGTTTTATCAGACACCAAAATAAAATAAAATGAGTAGTCATTGACACCAAATGGCACACAATTTTAAAAATATTGAATACTGATTCAATAAGGAGTGAAAGTATTCTTACCCACAAATATCTTGGGATCCAAGGCCTTAGTTATTTAAAAGTAGGTTTATAACGTGACGAAATATCTGTACCTGAAAAGCTCAAACCATATTCAAAATGATTGCAGATAGCTGCACACACTCTGTAGTGTGAGAGGTTTCAGAACATTGACTATGTAAAAGTCATCCCTTAGGCAAATACAGATAATTTTCTTTAAGTAGTACTTACTGAAAGCATGAGAATTTGTTGGAAAAGCATAGATACAGAATTAGGTATCCGTACATCTTTAAAACGCTCATTTTTGTCACTTTCGATTTTCTAATTTTAACATCAGTTTAAATCTTCCTTAAACTTTTCTAATAGTGCCTGAATTTTTGTTTATACCATTTAGAACTTAAGTACAGGGATTTGCAATTTTGTTATTGATTTTAGAACTGAAGTGCATTTCGCAGACAGAAGTAAAGAATTGTCATTACAGATTATTTTCGAAATATCTTTATATGTACAATGGTACAAAATAAATAAAAACATGAATTGAATTTTCAGAATGTTTGAAAATACATTTGGCAACAGAGCCAAATACATTTATCTGAATCTAAAGAAAGAGACCGTTATTGTTTATTTATACTGTTTCTGTTCTTATCTTTATGTTTCTGATGGATTGTTTTATTTGCTGAAAAGCTCAATTTTCTGCTTAATGGGAAATTCAAAAGGAAAATAGTGTTAAACAGCATAATTCCTGTAATTTTACCAAAATGATAGCAAAATATGTCAACTGCTAATTGTGCTTCAAAATTGAACCTTTCGCCATTCTAGATAGTTGGGAAACGTTAATATAAAATAAACCACAACTGGCAACAGAATCTATTGACATAGAACTCCTTCATGCCTAATTTTACAACCTGAGCAAGTTCCAAATGCTCCACGATGGTTTGCTGTTACGAAGACTCTGAGGGCGATTGTGCCTCAAGTTTGCACAAATGTAAAGGATTGTGATTCCTTTTGCACAGGATTTCAAATGGAAGAAAACATTAAACTATCCTTGAGATAAATGCAAGATTTGTTTGTTACTATGAGACAAATTGTTATTTTTGCCGCATATAAATTATGTGCAACATTAAATTTTACCTAGGCTCAGTAAACTGTACACCAATCATGAGAATAAACTGTTCAGATTTCTGAAGTAAGAACTGTCGATGTGCTGTTAAGAAAGTGAAGTTTTGAAATATTCATTCACCAAAATAAATTAGCTGGATGCGGTGTTTCAATGATGGAACATGGCAGCGCAGGCCACACTTCATGAATGGGTACGCTGCTTTGTCAACGACATCAAGTAGTGGACATTGAAATGTCATCATGGCTGGTCCGACCCGGCAGAAAGCTGAAAATGCCTAAAGGTATTAGGACCATATCGCCGAAGCAGACCGCGTGTAATGGAAGTAGCGTTCCTCATTAAAGATGGAAGCTTGCTGGCGCAAATAGGATCTTCAAACGATCAATTGTGAAACGAGGTTTGAAATATTCTCACTATTATGGACGGGATCAAAGGTTTAATCAGCGTGAAAGAATATGGTGGGAAAGATAGCGAACAACTGGAAATGCATTAGCATGTTCAGGTGAAAGTGAGATTGTGCAAACTGAAATAAAATGGTAAAGTTTATCTGCGGAAGGTAACCAACGATTGTTGCATGGCTGACAGATTGCAAAATTACTATGGAATTGTTGTTCGAAGTAATGTAGGCAATCTACTCAAATCCTGTGAACTGCCACAGGCCTTGTACCACTGTGCATCGAGTGGCAAGAAACCCAAGGGACATGGACAGTGTCTCATCGGTGATAGCTGGTGTTATTATCAGCGAGCACCGTCGGAAAGCCCAAAGAAAATATAATGGCTATCCAATGATGTATTAAATTTAATTAAACTCAAGAGATGCAACATATTAACATATTGAATACATAATATTAACAACAGACATTTTAACATATATATTAATCTGAGCATATTTGTTTACATCATTGATAATGGCTGACCATAATGATGTATTAAATTAATTAAACCTTAAGATATTAGAACTGTGTTCTAAAGAACTGTCAAAGTGTCATGTAAGACACAGAATGCCAATGAATGTTTTAATGGCATATTTGGCAGATACCGAAGAGGTTTCGTGTGCCTTCAAAATTTTAAAATCTGGCATTGGATGCTAAGAGACAGTTTATCACAGTATATACAAAGTGAAATTTGCTGAAATTAAATGCCTATGACTTAAAATCTTACAACACCTTTTGATAGTTGTCGAATTTTGATGCCATGTCATTCAACACTCAAACAAAAGCAGCGCCGAAAATACTCAGAGCCTTAGAAAAATCATTAATGTATTAGAAAGCAGCATGGGTGTTATATATAAATCAGGGGCATTTTAAATTATGATTTTATTGTGTTTCATTATTAAAATTGCAATTGAAAGTTATTTGATTTTCTCAAAATGAGTTTTCTTGACATATTTACATATGGCAACGTAGATATCAGAAAAGATGGAACCAATTACTGAAATTTGCAAGTCTTCCTTATATCTTGTTATGACCCCACCACTTTCATGATTATAAAATTGATATTTTAGTAACAAGGTGTAAATCATGTATTGTTGTAACTTTTTATGGATTTTTCATTGTTGACTGAAATCATTAAAAATTATTGTAATGAGATATTCTTCATCATGAAAGTAGTGTACCAGCCCCAAAAATGCTAAGATGAATAAGATAAAAGTTACAGAATATTTTGGTTAATTTTGAGTTTAAGGAGCGTTATTCAATAATCAATTTATGTACTATTTTCACTATGTTTTCAATTCAAATTTTTGATTTAGCAAATTATTGTTTTTCATACTTGGGTAGGGTTATATTTTAGGCATTAAAAGTATTTTATAACAAATATCAATTGTATTTCAAAAATTTTCTGAAGGTGTGTTTTTGATACCTAAAATATTTACATGGTGGTTGGGGAAAATTTTAGGGCAATAAACTCTGGTTTTTCATTTAAAATATGAAATTTTTAAAAGTTTTAGAGTATTATGAAGTTTTTAGAAATCACATATGAAGTTAACGTTCTACAGATATATTGAAAATTTAAATATTTTTAAAAATTAAAATTAGATTTCAATTTATGAACTTTAAAAGTTAGTAAAATTACAAATTTTAATTTATTTTAGCTAGATTTGTGCTCTTATTTCTGTTTTTCTTCATTATTAGTGCATTTTATCAAAGCCTATTTCACAATAAAAGATCTTATACACTAATGGAAGAAAATTTTCAATCTATGAAATCTATACTCAGACACATGTTTCGGCAAATGATTTAGTGTTGCGGTGACAATGACATTATTATACAAATTTAATATTACAATATTAAAATATTTAATTTGTAGATTAATAAACGACACAATATATTTTACATCAAAGAAAATATAAAAATAAATTTAAATAATATGTCGAAATAATATTGCGCTTGAAACGAATATTAAAACTTAAATCGGTTTCACAGGTGTAATATGATTCCAAAAACATTAACAACAGTGAATAGAAATCTGTAAAGAATAAATTTAAAAATAGATAGTATTTTATGGTAAATAAATAATTTTATTATGAACCTTAGGAGTACATTTTATTAGAATTGATTCATATTAAATTCATTTCATTTTAATGAAATGCGTTAACGATTGGGTAAAGGTTCACTCAAATTAAACCATTGCATTTCAAAATTACAATTATCTTCAGTTTTAATTAATTTTACAAATATGTATAGAAATTTTTAAATAAAGTTTTTAACGTTTCCAAATTGACCTTGTTGCAATTTTTCCATCTGAGATTATAGACATATGTTTTGAATCTGTATCTAACAGAAAACACGACTGCCATCTTTTAGAATTCAAATTTAAAACAAACGAATTTATTCAGTAGAATTTCCTGTCTCTTTCAGTCTGGTAAAAGAAGAAAATGGAATGAAAATTCTTTGAGAGAGGGAAGAATTCGGTGGAGAGAAGGAGAAGAAGGATGGAGCACACATAACTCGAGGAAATTAAATTATGTTCTTCACAAATCGATATTATTGAGCACAATTTATTTAATGGGTTATGACTTCTATAAATTTTTGAAATGCAAAGTTTTTAAAACAAATTTTCTAGTAAACTATCACATCAGAAAATCTGAGATGTTTTTCTTTAATTAAGATTATTATTCGAACAATATTCGTACCAATTGGCAGTAGAAATTTGTAATTAAAATACTTTTTATCACTGTAATATAATTTGTAACGGGTTTTCCACTGTGTTTTTCAATTAACACCTTTTGACTACTTTATGACATTATTTGATTTCAGAACTTGAATGTGAGTGATGGTGTAAGTTAGACCAGAATCAGAATATGCTGTGATCAAAACAAGGTGCATCTGTGCTCTGACATTTGAAAGAAGGCAAAAAGATTTTTGATTGACAAGAAGGAGGAACAAAAAGAAAAATTCTAGGGTATCCTGAAGGCGCATCACCCATGTCATGTTTAACAAAGACATTTAGTGTTGATACGAAACATCGGGGATGTTATTCACCGTGCGTGGAGGAGACAGAAAGATGACCTTGCAGCTGCTGCTGTTTCATATTCTGACCAGTGGGTCCGAAGAAACACTGGTAGCTTTTTGCAGCGCTCAAACCAATAGGCTGAAAAGATGTCTTATCTGGCTGTAGAAAGGCACCAACTTAGCGTTGTTGAAGAGAGTTGCATACTCTCCTTCCATCCCTGACATGAAGAGAATTCTTGGATTTTCGCACAAAAGGTTGCTTTGATTTTTCAGCCTTACTGCAATTGATATATTCCCGGTTGAATTGTTTGCTGGGCAGTTTCCATTTGAGTCATCGGCTGTCCGTGTTGAGTGGCGGATTTGTCGACACGTGCCAGAGCCGGAATATCACTGTCAGATTTTGTAGTCAGAGACAAGTGTTTGCGTCGGGGAATATGCAATCAGTAGGGGTATTAGGCTGTGAAGCCATCTAGTAATCTGTCCCAGTCACCATTTCTGGCGGAGAGTTTCTCAGAGACATCGGGGATGTAATTCTACCCCGTGGAGGGGAAAGAGTTACACTGTGTATGGCGTTGTTTCGAACCCTGGTCCAGTGGCTTTCGAAGGAGCTGAGCCATTTTGCGCGCCAACTAACAGGGTCAGGAAAATACGCCCTTTGGCTAGTTAACAAGCGTTTTAACTTCTAGCGTTGTTGGGGGAGAAAGTCGCTGCAACATTAAATCTCATGGGAAAGGGAAAAGATCGCTAGAGTACAGCGGGAGAGTGATTCTCATACATACTTAAAGAACATCTAGACTTTTGAATAAAGAGAGTCTTACATAAATTAGCATATATATTATGCAGCGGGATGTACCAGCATAGATATCCTCCTCGTCACTTGACCCAGATTCGAAATTACGAGGTCCGTCACCAATGGCTATCACGTTGTTTCCAATTATCATGTTAATGAACAATCAATTTAACAATCAAGCATATAGAAGTTAATTTACTATTATATAATGATTATATATTTAAATGGCAAGGAATGCTATTCAAAACACCGACGATGTTGAAGTGCTAAAATATAAAACATTTCTCAGATACTGAAATGTTTATGTAATGGAATTTCATTATAAAGCAAAATGAGATATTTTTATTTGGAAAGTTTTATCGAGCAATTGATTTAGAAGAGTTAGTTGCATAATATCACAGTAATTGTACCAATTGAAACACAAGCTTAGAATCGAATGATCTTTAGATTTAAGAAATCGGATAGTAAAACGTTTCGGTTGAAAAAAGGAAGAGTAATGAGAAGGTTTTACTATACTGCTCATTAAAACTATCTTGTTCTATAACCATCGTTAATTTATTTTCTGCTTTATTTTTCTATTTCGTATCGTTAAATTCTGTCGGGGAGCTCCTTTTTCACTCATATTTATATTAAAGTTCGAGAAAGTTATTTCAAATTTTTTTTATTTATTTCAACGAAATGTTACAGAGGTGCACATCTCTGATGTTTCTATTTAAATTTCGGAAGACACGAACTTGTAATTCTAATCAATTAATTTCTTTAAAAATATTACGCATGGTACCTTTATTAGTTAAGAGATAAAAATCTCTCGGGTACTTTTTTCCAAAAAATCTCGCACGTAGAAAAAAATTAAAAGATTCCATAATACATATATATATGAACACTCGTTTGCAATAAGTTTTATTATTATCAAGCATTTCGTGGCCTCAGTCTTTTATAACCCAATCCCACCCGAATTCCTTATCCATTGTTATTTAAAGGCTATCTTGGAACGAATGTTAAATTGCGCAAAAACTCATAACACTTGAATTAAGAAATATTCCTATAAAAAATAAAATAACAACAATAATAATATAAATTTATAAGGTTGCAGAAAAGATACTAATTTATCGCACTGTATCCTTAAAACTTACAAAACATTACATAAGTGCTCAAATTTTTATATAAAATTTGGCATTAAATATAAAATTTAGCATATTTATTTGGCATCCAAGTATAGGGAAGAACACATGGAACATATTTTTATAATGGAAAACTAGAATTGTTTTAAAAATGAGTAATATAGAAAATAGGGAAGACATCATATAATTCATATAACTTATTGAGTCCGTGCATGATACTATCTGAAAAAAAAAATTGTTCCAAATTTTTATCACATTCTCAAACATTAAGTGGAAACATCATTTAGAGATTGTAATATATCTGTAATACTTCCTTTACTTTCCATCAGACTCGGCCTTCTCGATAAAGGGTCCTCGGGGCAAGAAATCATTTGGGACCCTTAATTTTTAGTAAAGTTAAAAAAAAAATTACGAACATGAACATATATTACTAATGCAAGTTTATTTAATGCGTGATTTTTTTTTTTTTTTTTTGCTTTTACATTAATTACTTCAGAAAAATAATTTTTTTACAATTTCTTTTTCGATGCTTAGTATTGCAAATGCATTTAAACGTTCTGCGCACATGCTGGACTAAATAGTTCAGTTTAGGTGGAGAAATAGTCGGCTGTTCCCCGAATGAATACCATAAACTAAACATTCCCCTCATCAAGAACTAGTTTGAGAAGATTGTTATAATTCATAGACATACTGTAATAATGTTCATGATAAAATAAATTTTACATCGTAATTACAACGATAAGGATATTGTCAAGTTTTCATGTGCAAGAGTACATTGTTTTAGATATTGATCATGTTGAGGCTCCCTCAATATCGTGGGGCCCTGGTGCATAGCATCCGTCGTTACCCCCCCCCCACACACACACTGGTGGCTGGCCCTGCTTTTCATTACAATTCACAATTAAAACAGTCTCGAACCTGTAGTCCAATGAATAAAAATTTCACAGTGAGGATAACCAAGTTGTTTTATTCAAATATATGAGTAGCCGTGGTAACCTAGAGGATAAAACAGTGGACTAGAGGCCAGCGGTTTTCTTTGGGTCATGGGTTCGAGCCTTGATGCTACTAAAGACCCACCGTGTAGCCGGGCTGATGCACGTTAAATCTGTCGGAGTCCAAAGTCCTCCCGTTGGCATTGTGTAGAAGTTAGGAAAGAAGGTGCCAGCTAAGGTTTCGTCCTCGTCACTTGACCGTGGTTCAAAATTACGAGGTCCGTCGCCAATAGCCCTCGTGTTGCTTCTAGAGCGACTTTAATAAAACCAAACCAAATTTATGAATAATCAAAACTCAATCCCTAGCTTTCTATCTCCGCGAATACGACCTATATGCCTCAGAATCTAACGTTTAATATAATAACTAAATATTTATCTAGCCAATCGAGTTTGAGTCCTTAGTAGATTTAGAGATGTGGTTCCGATTCACTGAGCCTATGCAGATTTTTATTATTGTGAAGGTTAGTGAACTGATCATTCCTTACCCATATCAATACAATCACTCTCATTCCTCTACTACTTACTTATCATTCCTGGTATTAAACGTTTCACTGTTTATGCATCTCCTCAATTCTATTCATTACACTTCCGTATTTCTAATTTAATCTACCCAAGAGACGTTTCATTTGTTGGGAGATATCTTCAGTCAAAACAACATCATTTTAAAATCCCCGAAATATTATTGGAAGGGAGGAATGCGATAGAAAACTCGTTAGAAGATAATTTTATCAAGAAATTCTTTCTCTCAACATGTTCCCAAACACGGTATCTTAAATCACCGTTATGATCGAAATGAACGCCTCTACAACCTAAATGAAAAGAAAATTTGAGAACGGTGCATATTATTTGAAAGTTGTCTATTGTTCTCCTTTTTAGAGTATCCGTTATTCAATTCCAAAAGCATTACTAAACAATACGTAGTTTTGATGAAAACAGGTGTGTTATAGCAATATGTACATTTATGGCAGAAACTCTACGGTTATTAAAATTCAAATGTTAGGGGGATCACAAACTTGTAAGCTTGTTAACGAATGTATTACTTTTGAATCGTAAGGGATGAAGATGAACATTTTTATTTGCAAGATGTTTGACATCAAAAATAAATTTGTTGTTAGATCAATGGAAGAAACAAATTAAAATGTTTCAAATAATTATTTTAGCTCAATCCAGAAACACGACTTGATTTTCCGAAAGAAAAGTAACGAGTTATTAAAAAAATACAATATCAAGAATTACTCAGAATAACAAAAAACAAAAAAAAATCCGATTTATTAAAAAACATTCCATGTTTATCAAAAAGAGCTTTTTCAAGGAGTTACAAGTATTCACTCCATTAAAGGTTATTGACATTAAATACAGGAATGCCATCAACATTATTTTGTTTGAAGAAAAGATCCAAAAAGAGAGCACAAAATTTCTCTAATTGAATTAGATTAGAAGGTATAATGGATCTTTTTCCGGTGTGGCGATTAGTTTATTAAAAAAAGAAAGAAAGAAAGGTTCAATCTCCTCACCAACTGGAATGAGGAAATCATACCGAGATCTATTTTACTATTTTGTTTTATTTATCTATTTTTTCATACCATCTGCTACAACCTAAATAATATACACAGACGATCTATTGTTCTAGAACCGGCTCAGCAGTAAACGACCCATTTTACACGTGTTAGCAGAAAAAGCGCAACATCATATCCTTTTAATACCTAAAAGAAAAAAAAAATCGCCTGTTTTCTTTTCTCCCACTCCTCCTTATTTCCCTCACTCCTTATTTTCGTAAACAACTTCGGAAGACTTTACCGCGAATATTTTATTTAATCGTTAAATGTGTAACAAATTGGCACTAATATAGTAAAAGAATACTTTGTAACAATTGAATTAAAAAATTTATTTTTTTAATTATTTCTACCTTCCGTAATTATGGTTGTTTTTAACTGTCAAGATATTTTTTTTAAAGCATGATATAGAGTTTCTAACAACAATGGGATCAATGGATTTTCAGCTGCTTATATCACGTTATTTTTACTTAGTCAATTATTTAACCTTATTCCTTAGTCCATTTTATCAGATTTGTATAAAAAAAGATTTTGATTTGAGAACAATTAGGATTTATACACCTGTTCTTCATAATTTTGATGCGTGATAACCGAAAGTAATTACTTTACTAATAAATAAAAATTTGCGGGATATTCAGGATCGTGTTTCTTACACTGAACTGAATGAAATTTCTAAAATTGACACTTAATTATAAATTAATTAGTTATGTCTAAAACTTTTTAAATTTTTTCTTAAGAAATAGCCATTAAATTTTCGAATTTGCATAGTAAAGTTAAAGATAAAAATAATTTAATTACATCTTTGTTCAATTTATTCTAATGCTGGTAAATAATTTTTTTTGGTTGTTTAGGTAATATCTATATATATATATAAAGTTTTGATAATAATTAAATTTCTGTTTGTCTATTTATTAAACAAAAAGGAACGACTCAGTGATATAGTGTTGAATAAGTTTTTATATAGAAATTGCTGATAATTGCTGATTACATAGAAATGAAATATTTTAATTATAACAATTCAGAAAGAGACAATAATTACGCATAGCATAAAATCATAATTAGATATTAGCAAGCAATATTTATTTTTTCATTTGCATTAAATTAAATGAAAGTTTTATTAAATTTCTTAAGTTTTTAAAGCACTAACCAGTTTCCATTTTGACAGGATATTTTAAATATTATCAGTAATTCAGTTGCAAACATTCCAGAATTTGTCCTTACTCTAAACAAAATGAAACATTTAATATCAATACTATTGGGAGAAAAAAAAGAATGATTAAATACATATTCTGAGTAACGCAGTATGATTGAACAGAATTTTTATCAAATTAAATAGTCGTTTAAATTGTTTTGCTTTATAAAAATAATCCCAGACATATATTACTTAATTTTGTTGAAATATATGGGATTAGAAATTGTGTATATTTTTTGTAAAAAAGAAAAATATACATATTTCTTTCGTGGAAAGATATAAACACATTTCAGTTTCTTTTTCATTAATTATATCGAATTTTTTTCCCTTTTACTTTTATAAAGCAAAAATAATGTTCGAAACTTCGAAGTTCTTAATTAATCAAGACATTTAAATAATTAATTTTCCCCAAATATCAAATTTCATAGGCTAATTACTTAATAAGAGTTTTGGAGATGTTTTTGATACTTCATGGTTAATAGTCTTTATTTTTAAGTTAAAGTCCAATTATTTTAATAAACCCAGCAAAATTCTGGGAATGAATGTAAAACAATTAAATTAATGAACTAATTTTAATGAAAAATCTTTTATAAAAATCCTGACAATATATGTATAACAATTTATTTCTTCCTTTGACATATTTGAAGGAAGAAAGTGAAATATATTCAATTTTTGATAAAATATGAACATTAAATTTTTTTTGCAAAAATAACCAAACAATAAATTAACAAAACCTCTATTTGAAAAGGTCATGTCTGAAACAAAAACTGCACTTATCTAAGCAAGAGATCTAGGCACAAAAATAACTCTTTTACATTGTCCCATCAAAAAAAAAAGGGGGGGGGATCCAATTTAAATTGGAGGAAAAAACATCATATCATCTAAGAGAACATCCTACGCAAACAACATTTATACCAATAATCCTCTCTAACTCAAAACGCTCGTAAGTACAAAAAAAACTGAGCTATTTCTCGAAAGGAGGAATCGAAGGAGTTCATAAAAAAAAAAAGGAACAAATAACCAAGCGATTCCAGAGCAAGGTCAACGTATTCCGCCCCTCAGATCGTCGGCCTTACCCTGACGAACACACCACCAAAAGGTCGGCCGTTGCTACTCGAAGAGCCACCTCAAGAAAAACGATAATATGCACGGATCCACTTTTCCAAACGAAAGAGCAGACGATATTTTATTTTTATTTTCTTTATTTTCCTTCATCGCGATCTTCTTTCAGAGGTTGATAATCTTTTAGAACGATTTTTTGGCCCAACCTGCGCGTTACCATTAAACAATGTCACGTTTAAGCGAATCACACTGTTCGGTTTGTGGAGCCTTATTTTTCGAAAACAGCGAGTGAAAAATAGCCTGGAATGATAAGCTCTTGCATAAATTTTCTTTTTATATCTAAAGTTCATGATGTCAATGGTTTCGTGGCTTATGGATTCGAAGTGATATCTTGTATATATAACAAGATTTTTTTTTTTTTTTTTTCAGAACTGATCTGAAAAGAGTGACAAATTGATACAGTCCACTCTCCCTGACATACATTTCCATAATAATAGTTTCTTTTTTAGAATTGCTATTTAATAGGAATAAAATGTTTTAATTGATTAAAAAGAAAGTTAAATTTATATAAATAAATTTTGACTTACAACAATACGGAGAGATCAAAGGTATTCGATATTAATCGGGGCTTAAGATTTCCACATCCCTTCCCCCTTTTTAGGAAAAAAAAAGGTATAATAATAGGCACAAGTTCAAACACATCGAAATCTTATGTGTATATATATATATATATTCAGCAATTTAATGATCTTTTTACCTTATAATACTTTGTATGCTTTAAATTTCTGATAATCTATTGACCACCCAAGGGGCTACTGTTTTAGTTGGATCACTTTTGGCGTACCGGATCACTTTTGGCGTACCGGATCACTTTTCTATTTTGTATCGTTTGCCTCTATTTTAGTTACATTTAGCTTAAACATATTCAATTTAATATTTTATCGTTTCCTTTAATTTTAATATCGGAAAAGTTTACTATTATTCATTTCTCATTATTTTATCGTTTACTTTAATTCTTATATTTTTTTAATCGAGTAATTTAGTATTAATTCTTAAAAAAGCGCACCTTGGATGGCTAAATCTGTTCTTTGCAAAACTTTTTCTTTAATTTTTTTTTATTTTTCCTTTATTTTTTACCGTTTTTACTTTAATTTATTTCATTTTAATATACGTTTATTTTAATTTTGTAATATCTGCAATTTGCTAATTTTAATTAAGGTTTTTCGCTAGCAATAATTTATAATTTATTATGAATTTATGTACATATTAATAATTTTATCCATTCAGTACTAATAGCTATTTACAAAATTCTAAGCAATTCAAGCATTTCCCCCCTTTCAACACGAAACAAAATTCGCTTAACGCGAAAAGATTTCGTTTCTCAAACCCAAATTCTATAGTGTGTGTATATATATATATATATATATCCGTTAAAATATTGACTCGTGTTAAATTCGAAGTCTAGGTAAAGGAATGCAACAACTATTCTTGCTACTTTCTTTATTTTACCTAATTTGTTTTTCATTATTTAATTTTATTGCCACGAATGTAACCTGTGTTATTAATTATTTTAAATATATTCTTATCAGACTAAATTAAATTTTTTTTGAATTCTTTTATGTAAAAAAGAACCAATCGCCTTAAACACGTTATATTCGAGATAATACGGTATATATATATATAGCATGAACTTACAAGAGTAAACATTTTAGCAAGACAATCGGTATAACAAAATTTAAGGACATCGTAAAATATCGGAGACCCTTTTTCCGCATTCAACACTTAACTAGGAACATGAAATCCTTTTAATGCAACTTGTTAACATGAAGTTCAACAGTAATCGGTACTATTGGTAAATATGGATACTAAGTGACCTTCTATTTAGATCAGAAATAAATAAGAACAGGGTGGCAACAAAAAAAAAGGTAAATACAATTAATATTTTCAGGTAAACGCTTCTACGTAGCGATTTTATGATAGACATAATTAGAAATATTATTTCAACAGTAGTTTACAATTTAACAATAGTGAAAATGATTAGTAATACTTTATTTCATCAAGATTAATATTTTTATTAGTTGCATATTCGAAGTGATTTCATATTTAAAATTAACTTTTTTGGAAAGCAAACAAAAAATTTATTTTTCTATTTAGAACAAGTTCACGTCTACCTTTAATGAATTTTTATGAAACAATAATGTGCCCAATTAACTTTTCGAAATTATTTAAATAGTGCAAATATTAAGCAAATAGTGACTGGTTTATTTTGAGAGAAATTGTTTTACGGTCCATGACCTCAAAGTAATTTTATGGTTTGGTATAGAATTTTAGGAGAAAAAAAAAAGATGTTTGGAAACAGTGATAGTTTAATGTATTTAGTTTTGTTGTGCAATGTGTTATGAATTTCTACGTAGCAAGTTTATTGTTTAAAAAATATTTTATTGGAATATTCAAATTTGAATATTCCGCAGTTAAAAGAGGAAAATATATCCATATAAAAATTTTAAGGAACATAAATATTTTCAGCGAATATCCATATAAAAATTTTAAACGAATTTAAAACGGATTTTTTCCCCCACAAAATTCCATATCTTGGTCTGTCAGTGTTCAAGCCAGGTTTCTAAAATTTTATCTTTTTTTCACACATTCCGTATTTTTTTCAACTTCCACTGTTTTTTCAAACACTGCATTCTTCTCGTTTATGAGACTTGCATTATCTTCCTTCCTTCTTCGGATAACTTCTAAATTAATTTTGGATGTGCCTTTCGCAAAACAGATGTGATAAAATACCTAAATTGTAGTTACTGTTTAATATTAAGAATGTAAAAATTCTTAATGTTGTTTTTCTAACTTCACAGTTAACCTTAATTTACGAAATAAATTCATTTTCTTATTAATGACCACCGCAGAAGAAAAAAGCGGATGTTGAAGTTGGAGAGGATGGTGCCTGCTTAGGTGTCGACTTTGTCACTTCATCGAGGCTCAAAATTACGAAGCTCGGTACCAATAGTCCTCATGCTGCTTTTAAATTAGATGTTAATAAATGTTTAATCGTTGTAATACTTTCAAAAATAAACATGCTAGACACATAAATGTGCAATACTTTGGTTCTACAATTGTGATCTAATTTTAGTACAAAATTACCCCTGGTGGAAAAACAATTTCACTCGTTGGCTTAATAATTATTACAGAATAGAATACAATAATTGAATATATTTCCCACGCATATATTTTCCTGTTGAAAATACACATGTCCCTATTTAAGGATTTAATTAAATTATTATTTTTGATTCAGGTATTAAATAACGAGAGAGAGAGACTGACGTTGTGTGTTACAGAAGAAGTACACATGTGCCAAACGTCAGAGATCGACAGCTATTTAGCGAGAAGCCTTTCCTTTCGAACGCAATGCCACTCACTTCTTTTAACAAATCCGTATAGCCACAGCCTTCGTTCGCGTTAGACTTAAGTTCTTGTTTCGCCGAAATTTCAAGATGGTCGAGAAGACGCTGAGAATTCACGCCCGTTTCGCCCTTCAACGTCAAAAACGGATGACAATATCGAAACAATCGGTAATCTGGTGCAGTCTGGTGTGTGCCAAAATGATGGCAAAAACTCTCACGTTTGAACAATAAAAAGCCCGCAAAAGTATTTGTACTGATACTTTGAATGCCACTGAAAAAGATCCAAATTTATTGGAAAGGATAATAACGTGTGATGAATCGTGATCTTTTTACTTATGATCCTGAAACGAAATGTCAATCCATGCACTGGAAGAGTCCATCTTCACCGAGAGCCAAAAACGCTCGAACGAGCAAATCAATATTCAAAGCAATGATGATTCTTTTTTTCAATATTCACACACACTTGCATGGGGTCGTGTACCTTCACTGGGTTCCTGAAGGTCAAACAAGTAATCAATATTACTAACTTCACATTCTTGTTGAACTCCGCGAAATAATAAGGAAAGAACGACCCGAACTGTGGATGGACAATCCATTCCACATTGTCTGTTAAGAGGCTTCTTTCCAAGTATGGCATCCCAGTGTTAGACCATCTGCCTTATTCGCCGGATCTTGCATCATGCAATTTCTATCTGTTTCCTAAGGAGAAATCTGCGTTAAAAGGAACAAGACTTGAGTCCATTGAAGCTGTAAATGTGAAAGTGGCGTACATCCCGAAGGAGCTGACAGAAGATGACTTTCAGCATTGTTAGGAACAATGGAAGATTAAAATGGAGCGTTGTAGGGATAGAGGAGGGATATATATTGAAGGTGATAATAAATAAATATAAGTGACATGTTTTACAGCGTCAGTCTCGTTATTTAATTTTTACACCTTGTTTGCGTTTGTGTGCACCAGAAGCGAATTATTATGTTGATTTAATTGTTGGTTTTATGGAATATAAAGTAAAAAAAAAAGACTATTATCTTCTGATTATTTATTCTGTTGTATCTCAGAGTTTTGGTTTCAATAAAATAAAATTAAGCTCCTCTTTCGCGAAAAACATTATTAGAAATGTCGATGTGGCCACGGTAGCTTGGTGGTCATAGACGCGAAAAAAATAGCTGTGTAGGGGGATAATGAACGTAAATCTGGTCGAGGCCCTGAGTTTCCCCGTAGGCGTGATGCAAGTTTTGAGAGAGGGCGCTGCCTGCTCAGATGTCGTCTACGTCTCTAGACAGAGGCTCAAAATTACCCGAGAGCTATTGGAGAGTCTGTCGCCAAAAGCCCTCGTGTTGCTTCTCGGTGCGACGTTAGTACATAATCATAATCACTCTCAATCGTCATATAACACATCGATCAATAACTCCCGAGTCTAACATTGAAAACAACATTTTTTTTGCAAAATTTTTTTTTATTCATCAACATAACACCTTTTGTTAATCACCTTTTAAGGTGATACAATCTTTC
>BMAW01122524.1:165848-188062 GCA_019974015.1 Nephila pilipes | reverse complement strand
CCGCATTGTTATCAATAGTACCATCAACTGTAAAATATTATTTGTATTAGGAGTCGAAAAATAAATATTATTCCATTAATCAAAGTTTTTGGAAAATTGTTCTAACATGCTTAGCAGTTCTGAAAAGGATTATCGTCGTTAACTAACGTTCTCCATTTGACAATAGTCCCTTAAAAATTGTACTAAATTAATTCTGCTTATAAAAATATTATTCTTCAAAATTACAGTCAATCCGAATAGATGATGATTTTCTAAAGTCTTCTAACTACACGCACCCTTTTTTGATATTTATTTTAGGTTTATTTACTTTTTTTTGCAATATGAAACTTCAAAAAATCTTTTTTTTAAATTCATTAATAGCTTCCTTAATCTCAAGAACATATGTTTCGATGATCTTTTAACATTCAATTCATCTCAACTTTAGATAAGTAAACTATTAATCAAGCTGAAAGCAAAAAAATCAAGAAAAAAATATTGCATTTTCCAGCAATGGTGTGGATTTAAATTACATATTGCAAAAATACTTGCCTATTGTAAACTAAAAGTTCATTATGTTCTTCTGTGAGTATATTTCCAACAGCTTTAACAGAAGTACATGGACCATTATTAACACATTGAAGTCATCTGTGAGCCAGATGATCTGAGTGCCAGCGGCGCACCTTAGTCACAATGATAGTGGTCCCACGTTCGATTTTCTTCGTGAGTTTGTAAAGATAAAGTAGTGCTATCATCATTTCCTCAAAAATTAGTGAGAAACCTAATAGTGGATTTCCTCTGTATCTCGTACAATCAACGGTACACTGACACTTTACTTGGTGTCTTATGGAATTAGACCAAATCTGCGATTAGTTTATAAAATTGAAAAAAAATGTTATATAAACAGACTTGTGAAAAACTCCTCATATTTTCGTCTATGTAAATGATATTTATCATCTGCTAGTCAGTTATTAATGAAAAGCGGAGTTTTGAAAATGAATGAATCTTGCTTATAACCCTGTTTATTTATTCCAACAGTATAAAAATATCACGGTTACAATCCATTTTCCTATAAATTCCATTTGTAAGAAATATCGATGTCTTCCAAAGAGAAGTGGGGGGAACATCATCTGACTGTTTTTTTCTTCCGTGCATAAGCTGTAATCTTATAAAACTTTTATTAAGATAATTTTAAAGCTGTAATAAAAATTCTTCTTCATAGGAGGGTATTATGACACATGATTAAATTATTAATATCTCGATGCAACTCCAAATATGAAAAATATTTTTCAGAAAATTTTACAAGTCTGACATTAACATCATGATTAAAACATTAATACTTGTTGATGCAAAAACAATTAATTTATGGATCTAATTTTTTTTCAGTGAGTTTGAAACAGAATGGAAAACATTTTTATAAGAAAACAAACTGTTTAAAAAGTGAATTTTTTCAGTTTTAATCAATTATTCATTTAAAGACATTTCTAATAACAAAAGTAAATAGTTTTAATGAGCTAAGATCCCCAAAAGCATGGGTAAAGTATTTCTGCCTGATAGGCATATTAGGAGTAACTGGTAGGGAACGGGAGGTTAGAACATCCGGCGACTCAGTTAGAAAGGTGCTGCTTATTATAAGAAATCAGCCATCTTTCCCTTTTAAAATTGTAAGAGATAGCAAAAAGGCATGAATTTAAGAGAGAACCTTATGCTATTAAATCTTTTACTCACATTCAGTTTAAATGAATCGCCTTTAGTGCTCTCAGGACTTTCTATAATAATGCTTATAGCATGCACACATGTTCTTATACTACAGTATCATATTATCTTATTCTAGCTTAATGATTAAATTTTAATACGTTAAACATTTGTTATTAGACAATGCCGAGAAAAGTTCGAAAAAGAGAAAAAAAATCATTCTGGTGTGTAAACCTGAATTTGGTAAGTCGTATAGCTTTGCTAATCATAATTTGAAAGAAACGTAGTTTTAGTAATAAGATCATTATGAAGCACATATTTTTCTGTTGCAGGATTTTTTTTTTCAGTATCATGTAATAACATGATTTTTTTATCCAAGTATGTATTCAACGAATAGGATTACTTTTGGGCAACAAGATCCAGTACAGCTCAAAATTGATTTCACCATGAATAAGGGGTAAAGAGGAACAAGAATTATTTCCTGCTTTGTGCATCTAATCAAGTAAAGCGTTAAAAAAAGATGCTTATTTTATTTTAATTTAGTACAACACTTCACATAAGAAGTCTTTCTAAAAATCTCTTAATTTAAACCTAATCAAATGCTAAGACGATGGAGCAAAGGAGTTAAACATCTCAATCTCATATTTCTGTATATGCCAGTATACACTGGAAGAATCCCCCCAAAGCCTTCTGAAATGAATACGGAAAAGAATGAATGATATGGAAAATATGAAAAGAACTTAGAATACTAATCATGAAAAACTTGAAGAAATTAATATAATTAGTAATACTTAAGACAAGAGAGGAACTTCAAACTTGCATATTAATTAAGGTGTATTTAGCAAAGACCTATTTCTGATTTTAAGGTTGCCTTTTATTAGTACATGAATATTTTACTGCATCTAGCTTCCTATTAAGAAATATTCAGCTTCAAACGTTTTATGAACTTAGCCTGTAATGAAGGCAATTTTTTATTATTTTTAAATAAATCTTTAAAAAATGTCTCTCATGAATTAAATATATAGTGTGTGTTAATATATTTATATAAGGACATTTACTTCAATTCTTACAGATTTAGTATTCTAGAAATTCCGATTTAATAATCTATCGTTTGTTTTAAATTTAATTCATTTTAGTTAAATTTAACAACTAGTTAATAATTTATTGTTTCTTTTAATTTTAATATCGAAAATAGTTATATATTGTCTTTTTTCGACATTTTTATCGTTTACGGTTTTAATTTTATATTTAATTTGAGTAATCACAATAGTAATTATTTTAAAAAAAAAGCAATCTGGTTGACAACTTTCTTTTGCACGGTTTTGCAGCAGAATTTTCATTTATTTATTTTTTACTTATTTAATTTTTGCATTAAAAATTGTTGTTTTCTAAATTTTGTTTTGCTCAATAATTGTGTAATTTATTATTGGTTTATATATTATTCCAATATATCAACCTTCTTCAGAACAAAATGAATTTTTATTTGAGCACCCTATAGACATAATTCATAGGATGGACTGATCGTCACATGTGTAACTTTAATAAGCTCATGGACAAGAGAGATGACAACTTCCTATGGAGAAAAAGATCAAAAAAAAAAAAAAAAAAAAAAAATTCCAAAAAACCTCACCTAATGGTATAGTTAAAATTAGTTATGTTATCCATTTAATAATATTCTTACTGAATATTTTTGGATTCACAAGACAAACACTTATTTTGAAAAGGGACTGAGATGTAAGGCTAGTCTAGTTTTGGAACAAAACCTATAGGGCTTCTGTTATTTTTTTAACTGATTTAAAAAAATAAATTCAGTAATAAAAATATCATTAAAAAGCTAAATATGTTCGATAAAATTAAATTTGGGGAAGATATGTATCTTCAAGAACACAAGAACATTTTTTTTGTTACAAGAAATTACCGAAAAATTCTTCCTTCCACATCTATTTTTTTAGTGGAATATAACGATGCCCATCCTTCTCACATAATCAAATGATCCTAAAAATTGAATGATACACCAACGAAGTTGATTATGAATGAACAAAACAGGACTCATTTTAATATACTTATATTAAAAACCTTGAAATAATGTAAGAATGGTATAAGAAACAGTATTTACAAACTTGAAAATAATAAAAAAAGCAAACCATTACTTTTGTAATGTATTTTTTATTAAAATTTTAGCTTGGGAAAAGATGACCCTAAGAATGAATTTTTTTTGAACCATGTAACAAAATAAGGAAATTAAAATCTATACGTCTGAAAATTAGGAAATGAAATTTATGTGCACAAAAATTGTAAACAGTGAAGAACTGGCAGTTAAGAGAAGTATTTAAATTAATGATAAAGAACTTCGATTTTATTGTTCAGTACTGCTTATTATTGATAAACTAACCAACACCTGATAGATTGAAAATTACCTGGCGGGTTTTTTTCTAACAACGGTTTAAATCTTTTAAAACCGCAGAATACTATGATTCTAAATATTCATTAGTTGGTTTCCACCGCTCGAAGCACCAATTATGTGAGGGTGCTGCTTATAAAACACTGGTGCAAAGTGTAGCACGACAGAGAAACAATAGAAAACGCTCGCTCATTAAATGCATTTATATCTATATACAGTTAATAAGTACGTTTCTAACTACGAGATTTTCATACCGTCGGTAATACTTTAGTTAAATAAACAAAGAAGAAGTGAAGCTTGAAAACCGATAGTTAACGCATGGTTCAGATTTTCAAAGAAAAATTCCTTGTATTGAACTACTGACAGCCGATTTTGCACACTTGCCACCATTATCCACTTTAATTTTTTTTTTACTTTCTGGGTTTGTAAATTTATAATATAAATCCGCATACATACATATACATAATATTTCATTAATGTAACAAAATAAGTGAAATAATACCTTATAATGCAAAATTGTTAGAAAAAGATCTATTTTTTTTAAGTCTAAAGTGAAAACTTACATAAATAATAATATTTTGATACAGAAATCAGTGAGAAGGTAGAAGAAAAAATTTATTTGATAAAACTATAAAAAAGAAAAGAAAGGAAGATGAAAAGAAAGTCACAATAAAACTAATAAGAAAGAACAAAATTCAAAGATACTAAAAAAAATATTAGAAGATAAAGCTCAAATATGATTACGCATACCAAGACATAAAAACAAAAAAGAAAATGGTAGATACTTGAAATCTAAATCTGTATTTAGACAGATTAGATTACTTAAAACATATTTCATAGGCCAACTGATCCCAACAGAAAAATTTATAAAAATAATATGAAAATTCTGTAAATTAAAAAAACCACACTAATCATAAAAGAAGATTATGATATATATTATGAAGAGCAGATACATATTATTATACATATTATTATTATTATTATTAATATAACCGAATATGGAGTATAATGTATATATATATATAATATAAAATTAATCAACAAGATTAAAAATCTTACATAAGAATGCACCAATTTCACACAATACAAATGCTTACAAAGCATTATTTTTCCACTCTTGCTAATAATACCAGTAATATAGCAATGCCCACTATCAGAGTGAAAGAGTACTAATGCTGAAGAATTTGATATTTTAAAAAATAAGAGAAAAGTGGGAATTATGAGTGAAAATTTTTTAAAACAATATAAATACATAAAATTATTATATTTTAAATTTTTCTTAATAAAATTCAAAAGAAAATCTGCACACAAACAAAAATTTTTTAAAACTTATCCAAGTTAATATAAATATGTTTGTTTTAGACACAAGTCTAAAAAAACGCAAAGCTTGATGACAAATTATATTTCTAAAAAATTTGAAATCTATGAACTCTCAAATAAGGGAATTTATGAAATCCGATGGAAAAAAAGGTCCCTCTTACCAAAAATATTACACGAAATTTTATTTTCGAATAAAAAAATTTATCTAAATACTAAGCTTTCTTTATATTTTAAAAAGTTTTAAATAATCTGGATAAAAAGATAAGAAAGGTTTAACATCTTTATTTTTAATAATTTGAAAGGAAACAACACCCTTCTTATATATAAACATTCTACAACTATTATAATCAAAAAAGTTATCTTCATAAAAATGCAAATGAATAATGGCTAAAGAATCACTTGCAAGCCTAATTTGCTGTACGCTTTTAATCTACTTATAAACCACGTGATTAAAAAATACATAAATTTTTTTAAGGTTAACATAATAAGTAATTAAATTTTTCATACACATTAACTTTATTAATGTTGAATTTCCTTTCAATTTCTCTTAGAATTTTAATAAGGTCCTTTATATCAATAGAATTAAAACGAGCTTCATAGTTATAAATAGCATAAATCTGTGTATTATTAATACATCGGAGATATTAAAATATCTGTATACACAGGTATTAATATAGCTGTGTATTATTAATATATTAATATATCAGCGCTGTTTCTGATAATGGCAGTATTCTTCAACTTATCTATAATATTTTGAAATTTTTTTTTATAATTTTTATCGTCTTAAGTTAAATATGTATTTAAACTATTAGTTACTGTTGTAAATTTAATATAATATTTAGGGAAATTTCGGTGTCAAATATGTAGTATAAACACATAATAAACCAAAAGAATTTAAAACTATTAAGTAAAATTTACAGAAATAAAAATGCTGTTAGAATTAGTAGTGAAAAATCAAAATCAAAACAGTGTAAAGGAAAATTACTACAGTACTTAATATAAACCAATAAAATTAAATGCTAAAAATAAAATGAAATTTTAAGAAATAAAATTTCGAATAATACCACAAAATGTTCTACATAAAATAAGAGAAACAATAAATGAAATAATAATAAAGTATAGTGAAAATGGAAAAATTGGAAATAAAATAATTTAATACTTTCACAGGTTTCAGACTGCGAGGTGTGATTATACAAATATAAAGGTTACAACTGTTCCCCTCAGCAGTTATTTTAAAATACAAAGAAAAGAATTTAAAAAAAAAAAAAAAAAAGAAAGAAACAAAAAATGTGAAAAATACGAATATCAGAAAATTAAATAATAAATACCCGAAAAATTATTTTAAAAGTAAAGCGTATAAAGATTACACATATTTATTTCAAACACCAAAAAGAGAACATAAAATAAATAGAAATTTTTTTTAATTAATTAATTAAAAATTTATTCAAAAGAACACACCGTAAATGTGAAAAGTGATAATAATGCAAATAGAGTAGATAGAAAAGAAATACTCATAGTAAAATTCCCACTCATAGTAAAATAGAAATTCAAAGCTGGTTGTCCCATTTGCATACATAAATTAGAATTAAAAAAAATCGAAAAGAACTATATTAACATAAGAATGGTTTTAAATATTTAAAAAAATTATCAATAAAAAGTAAGAAAAAATAGATAAGAAAAAAATAACAAAACAAAATAAAAATTAATTATTGATTATAAAAAAATCAAAACAGTTTTTTTTTTAAAAAAATATTTAAAATAAATAATTTATTCTTTTTTTATAATTTTTTTATTTTAAATTAATTTTTAGAAAATCTATAGAAAAATTAGCTTGAAGGTAAATGTGAAATTTAATTAAGTTTTCATGAATATCTTAAGACTATTTTATTAAGTAAGATGTAATTATATATAGTAGTCTTAAGAATTAAGATACTCAAATTATTGCTCCAGAAAAATAGCTTTTAAAAATAAAGTTAAAAGTTTCTCTTTTGTCATGAAAATAAAATACATTTTATTATTTATAATTTTTAAATCAGTATCTAAGTACTCAGTTTCAAGAATATTAATATAGATTTGTTATAATTTTTTTAAAAATGGATAAAAAGATAAATAAGGTTTAATATCTGTGTTATAATTATTTTGAAAATTTATAAGATTATCAATATAACTAAACAATATAAGATTATTATTATAAATATAATTTTGTTCGTAGAGAAGTTTAATGTATATTGACAAGAATATTATTAGCAAGATAAAGAAAACATTCACTGAAATACCGAAAATCATGGGATAACAATATGAAAATATGCATTTGTAAAAAATGTTTAAATAGGCCTGGTATTGTTTTTTTCGTACTCAAGTGATGCATGAAAAAAGTTTTCTGACATGATTACGCCCTCACGACGGGAATTAACAGACTCCGAACAATAAATGCTAGTTGGTGCAAGATGCATGTAATTCTATTTTGAAAATCGTTCGATCCACAGGAACAAGTATGTGCCAAGAATATATAATTTCAAGCATTACCTCCCACCATGAGCAACGTAGTGACTGACCATGTCTACTTAATGATCCAAATTAGTGACGTCTACGTACAGTAGTCAATGGTACCAGACAAGCAACGTTGTGTCAAATAACAGCGGCAATCAATATGGGACGTATGGCAGACGTATATGTAAAGACAACTCAGCGAAATATGGTGCTGAAAGGATATGACAGCACAAGATCGACTTGAGTACTTTAACTAAAAACACGCCATCGGCTGCAGCACCTTTGGTGGACTAGTGCGCACATCGGTTAGCTCATAGATGATTGAAAAACATTGCTTGGTCAGATGAGTTACGATACTTGTTGGAAAGTGCTGATGGTTGGGTTTGAGTGTGGTGCAGACCCCACAAGGCCATATATCCAAGTTGTCAACAAGGCACCGTGTAAGATGGTGGTGGTTCCATTATGATAGAGACTGTTATTACATGGTCCTCGCTACAGACTGAATTATTAATTGAGTGATCATCTTCAGTTATTTGGAGACTTTTTATCGTCATTCATGTACTTCATGTGTCTAAACAATTATGAAATTTTCTATTGGACAAGGTGTCATATTATAGGTCCGAATTAAGAGACTGTATAAAACAAGGGTACTAAACTTATATCCAGCCTCATGTCGATTTCTAACGGCCCCACTCAATAACTCTATTTCACTCTGTTCTTTCGTGGGCCGTATTCTATGTAGTTAAGATGGCAGAGAGGCTATTTTTTCTTAATTTAAATTCTTATAAAATAAGCACTGTTGTCCATGATTTGCATTATGGTGCTTATGTTGTTCACATTGACGTTATAACTTTGAAACAATTATAGGATTAGTACATGTCAAACAGATTGTTTTATCTTTTAAATCAGAGCGAAAATAATCGCTTTCCACTTTTCTTGGAAATATTAGTGTTCGCCAGCCATTATTCGTTTAGTTTTACAACTACCTGGTTCCGATAGAGGCATTTTAAATACAAGAACCTAAAACAGACGAATGATTATTAAAACAAAGTAATTTTTTTCTACATAATCTATCTTTTTTCCTTCTCGAATATTAACCAACCTAGGATAGAATAATTGCACAAACCAATAAGCGTTAAGTAAATAAATTTACTTATCTTATTCTCAGAAAGCTGAATATTTAAAATTACGCAAACCAAGCAGGGAAGAAGAAGGTTAATCGTACAGTATGAGTATCATTTTATTACATTACCAAAATATTCCCTGCTATTAGTGGAGGAAGTAGTGCATTGATTCAAGAAGACAGCGGTGATAGTTGCTTTTTTTTGGAGGGGGGAGGGGGGTCCCTAAGATTTTGTTTTGTTAATTATAAATTTTAAAAATCAAACAGTGATATTTTTGTTTGAAATTTCATTGGATGCTTTACTCGTATGTTGGCTGGACCTCAAATATATCAATCGTGGGCCCATGCGTTCCGTAGGTCGTAAGTTAGATATGCTTAATCTTAAGTATACTTTGCATTATCTATGGACTCGACAACGACATAAACATTGAGAGAATATAGATGTACTCGTAAGTACATAGGGTTCTACACTCCTCCTTAACAAAGAATCGACAGTATTTGTCTATGCATGTGTCTTCAGAATTGCACACAATATTAGTTAAGGAGAGTGAATCTGGATTTGCTCCGGGTATTTGAAAAGGCTTCAAATATAATCATTAAATAACACTGGATGTTTTGTCGATCCATCACAACTTGCGGAAGGCGATTCTGAAACATTTATGCATGATTTCCATACCATTTAGTCGTGGCTCTTAATCCGTAGTCCGCGGAACACTAGTACTACGTGAAGTCATGTTGCATGAAATATTGTAATGAAAAAATCGTATGCACAATTAAAAATTACAGCAAAAAAAAAATCAATACATATAAAACAATGTTGTAACTAGCAAATGAAAAAAGAAAAAAAAAAATTCGATGCATGTGGGGTATCGAAAACTTAATACAATCCATGTTCTGAAAAATTTCGTCATGTATTAGATTGAAAACCAAGAAAATCAAGTTGTATTGATTATCAGGGAAAGGGTCCATTCGGAATTATTCTGGATCTCCGTTAGAGTAAATACCCAAATCTAGCAACAAAAAAAAAAGGGGGGGGGGACGGAAAGCACTAAACACATTATTTTCTATGTTATATCTTTCCCCGGCAGGATTTTCAATGACTGTTAGTATTAAAACGCGAGAGCCTGAAAAATTTGGAAGAGAAAATATGGGTAGCTTTATCAAGTATTTATCAAAAGACTGCGGAAATTTGTCAAGGTTACCAAGCTCATGTATCGCATTAAATTTCATAATTTTTTTTAAATATATAAATTTTTTTTCAGTGATTTTTTAAAAAAATAAATGTGTTTGCATCAATCAATATCAAAATGTTATTTTTTAATAAAAGTAACACTTGGGACTTCTAATTGTACATAATCTTTACAGTTAATATTGTATTTTAAGTGTTCTGTAAAAAAGAAATATCAGGGTTCATGGTTCCCCGACTTCAAAAAGATTGACAATCACTGCCATAATATATAGGCACATAACTAGTATTCATTGTATAATTACATGTCAACAAAGTTCTTACATAGTATAATATTAATTTATTATTTCCATTCATTACATTAAAGGAATAGGCTTTCGTGATCTTTATTTAACAATTATTTGACTTCTAAGGAACGCCATGTTGACATGGACAGATCTCAATAATGAATCAAAAACACTTTCACTCCCTTGATACTGCTTCCTAATCGATATTTTTTCGATTATTCTGAGAATTTTAAGCGTTGTTAAGGAAATTCTTTGTAAAATGTCGATATAAATGAAATGACGTCATATATTTAGGTATCGTATTTTTAATTAATTATTTACTATAGTCGCAGATCGGTTGTGTTCGAGATATTTACTAGTACATTTATAACTTTCCCTAAACTGTGTTTGAACTTTAAAATCCAACTGAATTTAAATGGGAACAATATATTAATATTATTACCCCTGATGACCTTGTGGGGTATCATATTCCGGATCCTCTAAACAATAACAGTTCCACCAAATTAGCTATGGTGGTAAATTGTATTTAAAAGTGAAGCTTGATAATTCGAGTTCCTTGGCAGTATTGTCAATACTATACAGTTATATAACTGTCAATACTGATGATGGTGAGGTTCAAACAATCCTTTTAAATAATAAAATTGTTCTCCATACAAGTTTTAATACGACATTTATAGGACTATTTAAATAAAAGTCACCCAACTAGCATACATTTATAAGGGTTTCCACTAACATACTGTAACCGTTTCTGATACTTCCTTTCGTGTTTATTTAAACCGTATTCGCTGAGAGTGGTCCTACATCACATTGAATTGAAGGAAAGGGATGTCTTCAGGCAATTCCTCTGGCATCCACATTTCCACTGCTTACATTCAAAGTTATCTGTGTTTTTCCTAAACACGCTAGCTGCAGTTGTGTAAAGGAACTTAAAACTTAAGAATTGAAAATCTTACTATAAGTAGTCCAAAAATATAGAAAAAAACTCAATGAGCTACATTCATGAAATAAGCTGCAATTCTACCGACTTTGTACTGCCACTCTGTTATTCATTTTAGATGGTTATTGTTGTTAAATCTAATCAAATACTGATGAGATAAGAAGTTTACAATTTAATGCAGGGAGGTCGGAAAAGAATTAACTCAATTTTTTTAATCGTTAAGTTATGAATGTGCAGAATTACTCTCTCTCTCAGTCCATTCTACTTCAATGCATTTGTCATTTAATCTAACGTCAATATTAAGGATCAATCTTACCAGCATACTCAGGTCCGAGTGAGTTAATTTGTGATGATTAGTGATTCAAGCGTGTATACCAATGTCTGCTTACTCTAGAACAAGGGCCGCTAAACTTTTTTGATCATCGACCCCCAAAATTTTAAAATTCTCCTGTCGACTTCCTCTGTAAAAAATGATAACAAAAGAAAAAAAAACTTACTTGTTTCTTAAATAAATTAAATCATTTAAGAAACAGTTAAGTTTTTTTTTCTCTTTTGATTCTGACAAAATCAAATTCTTATATAAATCAATGAGAAGGATGTGCTTGATGAATCTTGGCTAGATAGGCAATATTTGGTTCAAAATGTGTTAATTTCAGTCTTACTTCGGAGCTCCATATTCCATTTATTTCCTTTCTCTGTTAAAATAGAATTAACATCAACCATGTATGAGATTGAGAATGCAATTAAAAAGAGAAATGATGTATTACAAGTTTTGGATATTTTTGCGTAATATTTATATTAGTACAAAATGTACTCACAATTAAATTATTAAAAAGCATTTTTGCTTCTAGTCAACTAATAATTCAATGATTTCATCTTGCAAATGACTGTCGTTAGGGATATCTATAATTTTAATATCTCCAAAGCGTAATTTAAAATCATCGCTTAATTTTTGGAGATGATTTGTATGTATTTCCAATCCTACGTCGGTTATATCCAATTGTCGTAAATTTCAAAAGTATTGAAAATCTTCACGTAACAATGAAGACTGAAACAAGTTTAAATTATCTTGAAAGCTTAAGATAATTGTTTGTGATTGAATTAATGTAATATATTTTCTTTGGTGACGTGTTTGAATAACATTGAACTTTGCAAATACATCGGCCAAATAAGAAATCTTATTATTATTATTTTTTTGCAATTCGTCACTTATATATATAAGGCTGGATTAATTTCAGTAAGAAATTCTGTAATTGTTTAAGCAATTTAACAAGTTTTTGTAAACCTCTTGACAACTAACTGTATTTCTGTGTTTTAAAGTAATTGGTTTGATAGTTCATAGTTTTCCTCGTAAAGCTTATGAAACAGTCGTAATTTAAGAGATTGTGCTCTAATTTGGGCCATCTTGTAACAAAACGGTGCAAGAATCCTTCCTCACAAGTCCGAGAATGAGAACCCATCCCGAAGCACACATACTTTAAACGGTAAAAAAAAAGAAAAATAATTATTTTTAAAAAATATGCAGGAATGAGAAATTAATTAAGCTGTAATTTATTATAAAAATTTTAACTTACTATATTGTATTTACAATTGGTATTTCTGTGTTGCTGTCCATAAATTTGCGATTGAATATCATTGGTATTCATTCATCAACCCTCTAGATCGGATCGACCCCTAGTTATAAAATATTGACCCCCTGGGGGTCGATATGGATGCGGAATTCTAGTTGTGGGGTGCATAACCTTCTTGGACTTTAATCCCCAGTTTAATTATTTTTTTAAAAGATGAGCAAAAACTTTGGTATTACGCTTGCCCAAGAGTTAGAGAAAATAATAGGTGTAAGTTAAAAATTTTAAAAACATGAAAGTTGATATTTAATTAATTATAATTAAAATACCATCTTATGAAAATAGGTTTAATTGCATTGTTAAGATTTTATTTAAAACAAGGTTCTAAAATGAAATTTATGATTTATAGCTTGTTTTTTTGGATGATCAGTGGTGAATTTATTTGAGTTGAAAAAACTATATTATTTTGTATTCTTGCATTTAAAGAAGTTATTTATTTTACGTTTAATGAAAAAATCATTTATTGGATGGGTTATTAAATGAGGGTATTTCGTTAAATGTTAATAAATTTAGAGTTCGCATTGGTAGAAATATCCTGCTTATACATCCAGTTTGGTGGATTTGAAGGATCAGTGCTTCTCTCGCGTTTACGAGAGTGTGGGTTCCTATTGGTCGATGGAGATGGCTATTATCTTTGATGGGCGGATTTTCAGATTTTCTGAGATTTTTGTGTAGAGAGATATAAAATGGGATATTAACTCAGTAATATTTCGCGAGGTCTGTGGAGAAGTTAATTATTTTTGATGGAGTGTATTTTTTTATAGCTTGTATTATTCTGTTGGTGGAGGTATCAATATTTTGGAAGAATTTTCTGAAAAGTTGGGGTCGATATAGATCACTGTACCGACCCCTACTCTAAAAGTTTCTTCGTAACAATCTGTCAGCTAAGGATACAAGCTCACACATGTCAATTTTGACTACTCGCCATTAATCATTGTCATTAATCTTCCAACTTCCCAACCTCTCGATCGTCAATCGTTACTGATACAATATTCAGTTCTCCGTTGCATTTGTATGTATTTCTCTTAATCCATTCTACACTTCTAATTTGTAAATTTGCATAATCACGTTTCATTTGGCTAAAAAAGGAGTTAGAAAGCTAAAAAAAACACACAAAGTAAACCCAGATGTTGCTGGAGGGAAGCAAATGGCCTAATTTTACAACTATAACAAACTTTTATTTTGCTATTTACAAATACTTTATGTAGTGGGGTTTAACTTTTATTGATCGAAACAAAATAGAAATATCATAAGATATATACACTTGTACATATGATACTCCTCTATCGCATAAGAAAATCAATAAAATAGTTAAAACAAAAGAACAAGAGTATTTTTTACAGGAAAATGTAAGCGCGGGAAATATATTCCAATACTGTAATTAAAATTAGGAGGCAACGTGCGATCATTTATATTTCTTATGTTTATTTTTTTAAACATATTGACAAAGCGATCACATATTTAATTATATATTTTATAATTGTTTTCTCTCATAGTGAAAAAAAAACTATTCACGCATATAAATATTAATATTACTTATAATTTGTTATGAAATTGCGTGTTGAAATTTATTTACATTATTTATGTTCAAAACGCAATTCATTTTCCGACATAGAACATTACATTTTATTACATTATAAAGGACTAAATAAATTATCTCATGATTATGAATTTTTATTTAATATTCATGGTATAAAGAATTCCAGACAATTTACCGGTACACCCTTTTCGTTTGAAAATTTCACTGAATTGCCGGTAACAGTAAAAGTAGGTAAATTTTACAATCATCAACTGGTACCATAATTGATACATACATATAATTGCGTGTCTGAGTACGATATAAATATTTTAAAAATGTCGCATTGCATTCACTATTCAGGGATAACATGAACTTAAGTTTCGAAAAATGTTCTATTAAATAATAAAATACTGTATTTTTCATCAAATTAACATATTTACTCTCATAATCTAATGCGATTTAAATAGACATTTGCTTTAAAAAAAAAAAAGAAAGAAAGACTAGCATACTTCTTGTTCCAGAAATAAATCTACGCATTAAAACATTATTATTGTTATCCTTTTAACTGTACTCTTTATTTTAATTATCAAATTGCCCTTAATTTGTGAGATGTAATTATCTCAATCGTTACAAGTCTACTGAGCTACTATAAATATTTACATCCATCCATCGCATAGACAAATTTACACGGAATGACACAAGCTAAACTTCTTACGTTATTAGTATTGATCCCAAACAATCTTTGCTTAAAAATACTCCCCTAAACATCCCTTTCCAATCAATATATCCCAAACTCTCCATCAACCACAAATTTACTTGACCAAACAGTTCCCAATGGCCCTTGGCGATATTTGATTTGGCGGCGCCAACGAAGCGGCAACCCTTCCCGAAGTAAGTTTATTTCTTCAACAGGATAGGGACTGCATAAAAAAGTATCTCTTTTTTCTTTTTTCCTCCTTCCTTTCTATTTCTTATCTTTTCACTTTTTTTTTTCTTTTTTGGCTTGCTCCATTGCTTTTTCGATTTTTACCTTTTAATTAGTGTAGAGGCATTATTAGAGTTCAAGCATTTTAATTAATCATGGGATAGGCATTGTTTCAGGGAAACAAAATATTCGACAATATGGTTAAAATTTTTACTTCATTACTGCGATATTTTTTTCTCTCTCTCCTTTTATCGGAATAACTTGAATAAAAGTGGAAGCGATTTCAGACACTAAATAAATGCTCTAAGCGGAATTTATTGATCGTAAATTTGTTTAAAAAGACAAAATGACTAGGTAGATTGTTAAAGACTTAGCCAAGATTAAATACGTCGGTATAGATGCATACATGAATCAATATCTGTTAAAATTGTTCTTTATTTCAATCTTTATTTTTTTCACACTCTTTCTATCTTTCTTTCAAAGCAGGGAAACTTTGATTTTAACGTTTTTTCCCCTAGATGAATAATGCAAGCAAAATGATGATGGCATTTGTATTTTCTTACAAATTATGTTTGTCGTAAATTCGATATTTCACTTACTTATATATGCTCTTATTGTTGATGTGCTTAACTAATCTAACGCCTTATCGCAGGTTATTGTTAAAAACTAAGCAAATTCGAATTAAGGTCAGATGAGAAGGACACAATACCTGAACTAATATTTTATTCTCCAAACCTCCCCAGGACTTTTGTTAGATAAGTATGTAGTTCTCTATCTCGAGATATCCTAAAAAGCTGTTTCTCTAAGAGGTGTTTACTGTTTCTAGGTAACGAGTATCCGGGATACTGAGGAGAGGAAACATTATGTTTTCTTCATATACTCAGTTTATATTTTGATTGAACACGAGTCTTGAAATATTTTGAGTATTTTATTATTATTTTTTTTTATTTTGTCTGAATGCTTGTACATTCATCTTATGTACATATTTTATCAAAATTTGAATCTGTCTTTATATAGGCTTTGTGCTCCAGAAATGCACTTCATCTTTACATTACATTACGTAAGGATATAGTATCGCAGTCCTAAATTGTCATAGGCTAAAAGGTTTGGATGAAACAAGTTCAAAGTGAAACAGGGTGGGGGATATGTATTAATTGCAGTATTGGCTGAAAAAAAACACCTTTAAAAATATCGTTCAGAATGTTCCTTTTTTCTATCATCACGGTGATACTGGAGGATGAGTATGTGGCTGCTCTCTTCAGAAACGACGACTTTTAAGTAGAAACGCCTTAGTAACTAGCCCGAAGGGAAAACCGTCTTGGTCTAGTTGATAAAAGCACTGCAAAAAGCGACCGGATACGTTTTGTTCTGATCCAACAATTGTAGGTTCGAAACATCTGTCATTCAAGGTCAACTATCCTTCCCCACAACGGATTAGAAAATATCAGCCGCAGAGACACTATACCTTATAAATTGTAATACTACTAAATCTTAATCTTCATTCGTACTTTCGAGAGCGGTTTGAAAAGTGCCTCTCTCAGGAACGGGAAATACAGTATTCGGAATGGGGGGGGGGAACTCATTACATGTATTATTGTCCGTTGATTGGTCTTGTCTAAGAAGTCTTCGTTTTCTAAGATGCCCTTCGCTTCCCCCAGAAATCGTTCCTCAACTTAAATGAGACCTAATTTAGCTTCTTTGAAGTAGATTCAATGGAAGTAATCTATCGTCTTTACTCTTGCTTAGTAAAGACGATTACTCTTGCTTGGCTTTCTCTCTAAGCAAGTGATCCTTCTTCATGATGACGCCCGACCACACGTCTCCGTGAAACTCAGTCGACCATACACAAAATCTGTTGGGAAGTATTGGAACACTAATCACACTGTCGTATTTGTCGTTTTGTGAATTTCACATTTTTATGGCCTCTTAAAAATCCTTACACGGGAAATGTTTGCACATTCGGACGGCGAAGTGAAGGAAGCACTTCAACAAACAATCTCAATCATTTTCCGTAAAGGGCATTGATCGGCTGTCGCAGCAATTATGTCGATTTCTTTTAAATTTTCAATAAAGGTATTCATTTTTTTCTACTTTTGGTTTGGACAACCCTTATAATAATAATGGTACAAAATTAAAACTTAAGCATTTTCTTCCTTAAAGGCTTTGAGTTTATAGTATTCATTTCTAAGTCTTGATACTGCAGTTTGAAACATTAATTAATTTTTTACAATGTGTTTATGTCTAATAAGAAGGCGATATTGAATCAAAAACATGCTTTATTGCGATTACATTTAAGATAAATTTGTTTTTAAAAATTAATTGGATAATCAGCATTGACACAAGTATGAAAAAAATTATTTAAATTATTTTGAAAATTTAAAGGCACGTTTCTTAATTTAATATGTAAAAATATATAATTGAATAGTATATTTCTAAAAAAATATTTTCATTTAAATTACTATCAAAGAATTGTACTCTATTAACTGAAAAAAATAATTATCTCTCTTGTCAAAAATATTACAGCTAATCCTATTATGTACAACTTTTAAGTTTCTACCTAAATAATCTATTTCATTAGAACTCATATTCGTTTAAATTAGATTAAAATAAGGATAAATAGATATTCATTTTAGATTAGAGAGAGAGGCAACATATTACCCATAGGGCTCTGAAGACACAATCTCGTCTTTCAGATACAACTGACAAGAGCAGAAAAACGTAGGAGAACATAACTCAAAACTTTACACCCTAACCAATCAAGGTACTTTCACAATTCTTCATCAAGAAAGATGGGGGGAAAAAACAACACTAAAAAAGTAAGAAATATATATTTCTACGATCTGTTTCTGATACTTTGAATATACGAAAGATAAAGTCAAATTCTAGCGAACATTTTTAACTTCCTGACTGCTTATCCTGCGATATCCACGTACATCTAAAATTGTTCTTTTAATATACTGGTGCTCAAAATTAAGAGAATTTTCCAATTTGGTCGATTATCTCAAGAACTACTGGACAGATTTTAATGAAATTTGGTGTGTACATAGGGTTGATAACAGTTATAATACACACGCATTATCGTGCGCAACACTCATAAGAGTCGCAAGGTATGAAAAAGCAGTTGTAGAATAGATAAAAAAAAGAAAGGGTTAATAGGGGTATGGTCCCCTCTTACAGATATATAAGTCTAACATTGTGATTTTACGCTCGAAATAAGAGAA
Organism: Nephila pilipes; assembly: GCA_019974015.1. Taxonomy (NCBI): domain Eukaryota; kingdom Metazoa; phylum Arthropoda; class Arachnida; order Araneae; family Nephilidae; genus Nephila; species Nephila pilipes. The sequence goes on along the minus strand of BMAW01122524.1, from coordinate 169,354 downwards.
TTTATGAGTTCATGTGGCAATTGGTCCCACTCATTCAGCAACGCTGTTTTCAGGTCTTGGATGGTTCTCAGAAGGGCCTTGCGAATTGTAATTGCCCTTCCCTGAGCGTCCCAGGCATGCTCTATAGGAATCAGGCCTGGATATCTGGCTGGTCAATACATCCGGAGAATATCCTCACTTTCCAGAAATTCGTCGACAAGTTGAGCTCTATGTGACCTCACGTTTTCATTAATTAAAAGGAAATCAGGACCAATTGGACCCCTGAAAAGGCGGGTATAGGGCTCCAAGAACTCTTCCCTATACCTCTCAAGAGTCGCAGTGCCTCTTTCATAGACATAGAGGCGTATGCGGCCATCCCAAATGATGCCTGCCCAGACTATCAAGCCTCTGCTGCGGTAATGGTTGATTTCTTGGACATTGGAGGATGGGTAGCGGGTCCCTGGTTTTCTCCATATGAAAGTGCTGCGAAAATCAGCGGTTAGACTGAACCGGGATTCATCAGTTAAGAGAACGGTCACCCATTGATTCACGCTCCAATCTGTATGATCTCTGCATCATTTTAAATGGACTCTCCTGTTCGAAGAACTGAATGGGACACAAATAACAGGTCTGCTTGTAAACAGCACTCTCTCATGCAGTTTTCTGGAAACAGTCACCCTTGAAACTCGGGTTTTTGTGGCTGCATACCACTCATGAAAGACATGAGAAGCTGTAGCATCCCTGTTACGCCTCGCTGTAATGGATAAATGGCGATGTTCTCTGGCCATCTTGGCTCTTGGACGACCTTACACAGTCTTTTTCTCGACGGATACGGTATCCTTAAACTGTTTAAATAAGTTGGACACAGCGCTGGGCGTTAAATCGAATTATCTGCAAATTTGAATTAGAAAGTGGCTTGCTTTTAGCCTACCCACAATTCGCCACCTCATTCCATCATCTAAACGTTTGTCGTTAGTCACTTTAACTGTTTAAATTTTAATTTAAGTGATTGCTGCAAAAAAAAAAACAAAAAAAAACAAGAAATTCGGCGAAATGCGCTAACGAACGAAATGCGGACTTTGACACGCGCGTACATAATTCTTGTTTTTCGACTAGTTCCGTCCCCATACACGAATACGCTTACATATTCAATGTACAAGATTTGCATCTTTGTTTCGAAACAGTATTTTTACACTTCGTTCAATTCTTTTCATTAAATTCTACAAAATATGCAAATTCTCTTAATTTTGAACACCAGCCTACTTAAAATTGATTTTCACCGATCATCTCTGTTTATATCGTACAAAATAAATCGATCAATCAAAAAAAATGTTGAAACAAAAGTAAGCAATACTTTTAAATTCCCAAACATATATAGATTTCAAATACGTAATAAGAAATACGCAATGGTAAAAAAAATTGAGCAGTTGGAGGGTTTAGAACTAATAAAAGCTGAAATTCTACTTGAGCTTTGATATATCACTATTTAAACTTCTGATTCATATTACAGATTTAAAAATAGATTTAATACGTTTCACTCTCGTTATTAGGCTCCACTGATTTTGACGAAACTGTAGCTCGGTGATTCTGCTTTAAGGACTCGTTTTTCTCTTAAATGTATTTAAAATATTAGTACATTAAGGGAACAATTTTATATTTTAAATTTAATAGAATTAAATATTTTTATTTTAAAGCACTTGACTGTGTTTGTTTCCAAGATTTTGCTAAAGTTAACGTCAAAACAACATAATAATAACATAAAAATGTTTTTGGATGAGAGTCAATTATATTGTGGTAATAGAGAGGATAATTTATTGTGTGTTAGGTACATAAATACGTGCATCGAAATCAGAAAGAGACAAAAATAGAAGGAAATGGATATTGTTACGAACCTATAAGACGCTTCCCCATAGTGTTCTCATATAAAGGAGGGAAGATATTTACAGATTTTTCGTTGGAGCCAAGAAAAGCTGAAGCAATGATCCCTTCAACTGGGCTACCATTTGGCAGTTTAACGAGAAACTTGTCGACTGGCGAAAAAAGAAGGTTCAAGAAAATGCTAAAATATTCGCGACATCTCGACTGAGAGGAAAGATATTGTTTTTTTCTGAATTTTTCCTGTGACGTTCCGTCTAGCTGGAACGGCTATAAATATAGAGATATGTGAAGTAGGAGGGATATATATCAGGGGATAGGATTGGAAACTGTCGGCATGAGGTGAGTGGATCTTCTGAGGAATCATTCGATATCGAAGTTTGAGTGAATCTGCCGGAAAACGGGGCAATTATTGGACTCTGTCTTGGAAGTACAGTGTATTAATATGAAGATTTTCCAGTGTTGTGAATTAGTAAGCTGTGGAGTTGAATGTTGTCGAAAGTGCTGCGTGAATGCTACAAGGGTTGATTTGTATCTGTATTGCTGACCTGTATAAATGCTGTCTTTGTTCTTGTTCAGATTTTGCTTAAGTCAACGCTAATTTGTACAAGTGCTGTGTTTTCGATTGTACTGTTAATCTGTCTAAGTCTTGCTACCTCTACGACGGATTTTTCTGAATATTTTTGAATAAAGTGTCATTTGTGTGCCATTGTGCTCCATGTTGGACTGATTCCACTCGTATACAACCACAAGAAACCGACTGGAATTCTTGTAACAAAATATTATCAGTGGTGGAGTGATGAACTTAATATGCAAATGTTTTTAATTAACTTTTCAGAGCATTTAAGAATGGGAAACATTTCGTTCAAAAATTTCGTTGCAATCAATACACTGCTCTTGGATGGTGAGGCTCAGGGATAGATGTTACCCTTTGTCCTCGCCCCCTCCCTAACTAAACTACTTCTCTTTTAAAGGAATGTGTTCGGACTTGATGAAATAAAAATTTCCCTTAAATCAACCATAACTATTTATTGTAATAGTATAGACACTAAATAACTACTGGCGATGAATCTCATTATTTTGGAATAAGGTTAAGTAAAATTGACATCTGAGCTAGTAAGTCTCTTTCCTGATTTGAAGTGCCGGTTGACTTAAACATGCAGATGGCCTGTTATTCAACAAAACGGTCTTGAATGAAATTGAGATTCAAATTCACGTTTCGTCTCGACTAGCACCAGCCATGAAACTCGTGATATTATTAACTGGGATACCATGATGCTTAAATAGATTAACTTGTGGTAGTGCCAATTACTTGCACACCACTTAAAGGCTCCCGTCCATCAGCCCCTTTGAATTCGCATACGTAATGTCAATCCTATGGCATTCCTACTTTAGTTCTGAAATCTAGACTATTTAATCTGTTTGAATTAAAAAAAAAGTGCACCCAAAAGAGCAAAAAATAATGAGTTTCTGCTGGATTACATTTTTCCATTCCAATATTTGAAAATACTTTTTAAGACAGGAGACACAAAGAATAATTAAAATAGACGTAAAATATTTTTGTAAATTGGGAAGAAAATGCAACTCCGCAGAAACCTTCAATACTTTTTTGCTCTTTCAGATGCACCTTTTTGCATTCAAATAGATAAGAA